>JANAVB010031219.1:10494539-10502039 GCA_029216955.1 Iris pallida
TTAAAAACTATCGTGAATGTACTCGCCTGCGGTCCTGAGCTATCAAATGGGGTCGATGCTCAGAGTGATGCCACAGACCTAAAGATAAGATATATATAAGCTAATTAGGGTTCAACATGTTAGGCTTGATTCTATCGTATAAGCTACGTAATCTAGGTCAGACTCAGTCAACTAAGTCAAACTAGGTCACACTAGGTCAAACTGGGTCAATGGTTGACTTACAGTTGACTTTTGGTCAACTGGTCAACTCTAGTCAACTCTGGTCAACTCTAGGTCAAACTAGGCTAATGTTGACTAACAGTTGACTTTTGGTCAACTGGTCAACTCTGGTCAACCAAGGTCAAAACTAGTCTAACCTAGGTCAAATGTTGACTCCACTTCGACGTTCAGTCAAAGTAGTCAACCATGGTCAAACAGGGTCAAGCTAGTCTAAGCACACTATTCCTAATATTTACCTACCAAGATACCATATATCTTGGTCAAACAGGATCACTCTAATTAAGAATTAAATATCAAGTTGCACCTCGTTATACGTACATCGAAACCTACGACACGCAAATCAAGATAAGATAATCAACAGTAAGGTTAATAATCTTATCACAGTGATCCACATGATCATCTTGCCAATTTCAGCGATATGAGATCACTGGAATCGACTGATCTCAGTTTCGTTTACTAATTCCGAAATACGAACTAAATAAGAATTAATTTAATAAAAGGAAATATACAGAGAAATATACAAATATTGTCGGATGTTAAAACAAACATCACCAACGTGTCCAGAATGGTCAAATCAGATAGGATAGCCTATCCATAAGTCCAGTTTGGATACAGGGGCAAAAAGGAAATTTCGGGTCAAAACGGTGTCCGTGTCGGACCCGCTTTGCACCGAAAATGTGCAAGAAAACTAGTCTACCAAACCTAAAAAATTATATGCCACGAATCCAGAATGACGATACGAACCCAACGATATATCCGGAATTGGATTCCGTTGACCTGATCTCAAATTGGTCCGTTGACCAGGACATTGAAATTCGATTTGCACGAAAAAGCGTGTCAGAGCCAATGTCCTCAAAACTCAGCAAATTATATGTCAACGAGTCCAGAATGACGATACAAACTCAACGGTATATCCGGAATTGGATTCTGATGAGCAGAACTCAAATGACCCGTTGACCGGATATTGGTATCCGACTTGCACCAAAATACGTGTCGAAACAAATGTCCACTAAAACTTAGCAATTATATGTCAACGAGTCCAGAATGACGATACAACTCAACGGTATATCCAGAATTGGATTCCGATGAGCCGGCGTCAAAAAGTCCCGTTAACCCGGACTCTCGGGCCCGTTTTCAACCGAAATACGTGCCAGGGCCCATGTCCTCCAAATCTAATAAACTTTATATGAAAACGTGCCAGAACGACGCCACGAGTCTACTGGTGGTGTCAGAAATTGAATCCGAAGTCCCGGGTTCAAAAATAGAATTTAACAACTTGGAAATTACGAATTCGGACGGCCAACTTTGGCGTCGAATTCAACCAACCAAACGTGCTCACAATGAAACGAAACTGAAATGGCAGGAAGAGGGTTATACCAGCTACGCACAGGAACTAGTGGCAGCCAGACAGAGATGCGACGGCAGAGTTACGAGCTGACGAAGTCGGCTCCACGAAACTGTCCAAAAACAGTTCAAATTAAACGTCAACTTGGTGCCCGGTTTTGATCTATCAAACGACAAAATTAACGGATAAAATTTGAGAGGGATGAAGGGCTATATACCGAGATTGTGATGGAGCAAAGTGTTCACCGATCCAACGGTCGGATTGTCCAGAAAATCCGTACGAAGTCGCTGTCCCGGAGCGAATTCTGTGTTCCGTTCCCGCGGCGTCACGGCGGGAACCCGTGCGAAACGCACGAATAACCTACGTGGCACGTCGGGGAAGGTGGTACGCTCCCAGGGGGGATCGCCGGGGGGTCGCATGGCCGGAGGGGCGGCCACGCGGTGGCGCGCGGTGGTGCGCGGCCACCCGCGGGGAAGTACAAGCTGCTGCTGCCGCTTCTGCAGGCTGCTGCTGCCGCTGTTGTAGCTGCTGCTGCCGCTGCTGCACGCGCGCGACCAGGGCGGCGGTGGCACGGCGCGGCGACGGTCGCCGGGGCACGGCAACGACGGCGATGGTGTGGTGGAGGTGGTGGTGAATGGTGATGGTGGGGAGTGGTGGAGATGGGTTGATGATGATGATAATGAAGAAGAATAAGAAGAAGAAGAAGTGAAGAAGAAGAGTGGGGAGGGGCATGGCTGTACAGGAGGAGGGGTGTGTAGTTGTAAAGAGAGAGAGAGATTTGTGTGTATGTGTAGGTGTATATATATATATATATATATATATATTATAATATATATATATATATATATATATATATATATATATTTATATATATATATAATATATATATATTATTATATATTATATTATATATATATATAAAATATATATATATATATATATAATATATATAATATATCTATATATATATATATATATATATATAATATATATATATATATATATATATATATATAAGTGAGAGAGTGAGAAATAGAGAGATATAGTATTTAGAGAGAGATATTTAGAGAGAGGGTGGGTGAGCTGCTCGTGTGTAGGAGGGGGGGGGAAGGAAGAGTGCTGGTGATGGGGTTGTGTGTGTTGTGTAAGGAGAGAAAAAAAGAGTCATATATATATATATATATATATATATATATATATATATATATATATATATATATATAATAAATTATCGAAAATAATTTTAGAAAATTCAAAATCAGTCCCGAAAATTCAGGGGCCTTACACAGGGTATAATAATTTGGACAAGCACACATTACTACTATGACTATTATTATAAAAATATTTAATTCAAATCCTTTAGAAAGTGTAAATAACTAAATAAAACATAAAAGAGATATCCATATATGATTTAATAAATTATAGGCACAAAAATTTTAAAATAAATAAATATAGAGATACCTATAGCTAAGATACTAGTCATGGCACACTATTGGACTAGTCGTGCCATAACTTCTCGTCAATGTGCATTACAAAAATTAAGCATGACTAAGATTATTTATAATAATTAATAAAATAATTCAAAACAAAATATCTAAGCAATAAATACATAAAAAAATTCTCCAAAATTTTGGGGGATTACATCCTACCCAACTTATAAAAATTTTGTCCTCGAAATTAAAATAAAACTTAATATAATAATTAATAAAATATAATGAGGCGGAATACGAAAGAAGAGTAAGTGCATTAAATCATAACTAGATTTTCGGGAAGATGTATGAGGTAGTTATAATAGGAATCCAAACTGGCACCATATTCTACAAAGTAGGATGTTCTTAGTCTTGCATGGATCATGGTTATTTAGTTCGTTTGCGGAAATGGGGGTCGATTTTGTACAAAAGAATCAAGTTGGACGAAAATGGGCATATGTGGTTTGTTCTTAGAAAAAAATAGGTATACATGTGGTGTAATTGAAATGGAGCACAAGATCGTGTGTTTGTGTGGGATATGCATGTCATGTAGGTAGAATGGCTCATCTAGTTCATGAGGGTGTAACTTGTTAGAAGGAAATGGCTGGTGTTGTGCTCCAATTATGAAAGTCACGGTAGAGGGTATCAAGTGATACAGATAGGTGGGGGACGTTATGAATTACTGTTTTATTAGTTTACTTGGAACCAATCTTTGGTTTATTTAAGTCTCAGATTTTAATCTATTTTGGCTGGACAAATCTATCTGAACCTTTCCTATTAGGTTAGGGCAACATAGAATAGGTTTCAACTCATGTGGTTGTACTAATTACCAGCCAGGTTGGTTAAATAGGTTCTGTAGGTCATGAAGATGTGCCTTTTGTGACCTTTGTGTTTAAGTAGCATAAGGGGCCTCTATTGAGTGGCATACTAGTGGCATGTGCGCAGTAGAACCCGAGTAGATCACAACCATATATTGGGTCAAAAGTTTTGAGTCAAGGTTGGATCTCTAATGGAGGTCGGAAGGTACATCGGTATTACGGTAAGGGTCATAGCTAGCCTTTTTGAAACGAAAGTCGCATCATAAAAATAGAGTACAAGGGGATGTATTTTAGTGGGACATGATATGTCTACATGAAGGTAGACTCCTCTAGGCCTTGTATATGGAATTTGTTGGAGGGTAACAGCTGGTCTCGTGCTCCTAATCCCAATGTCACGGTCGGAGACACCAAATGATCTAGATAGAAAGTGGGAGTTCAATAGGTACTAATTTATCATTCTAAGGGATTCCAATTTATTCTAGTCAATCGGTAGTCCCAATAAATCTTAAATTTTAGAAGGCTTGCAATCTATATTCTATAGAACTAAGACAAGGGTTAAGGATTATGAGGTTAGAAAATTTTAAGGTCACGGCATTGCACCTCGACTCTTGATTATTAAAGAATACTACACAAACATGATCAAAATTATGATACGGTAGATATGAATCAAGTTTGGAGTTAGTTCTCCGATTTTGAATAGGAAACGATTATGTACATATAGCCTTCATGGCCATAGAAGAATTCTTAATGTCTACGAGCGTTTCTTTTCCGAAATAAGTGACGAAAAACAATAAGAGTTCGAGGGAGATGTGATCGAATTGCAATTAAAGGTTTCAAGGGCGATTGAACAGTTCCAAAAGGGAGTTTGTCAAGACCGTTGTGGATGAGATCCTAAAGGACAAGTTTAATTAACTATATCTCAATCCATGTAAAATAATCGAAGGGCGAACCAAAGTGCACTAGGTTGATCAGACCATCATGCACCGGTTCTGATTAGACAATATGTTAGTGGACACGCCCAAGTAACATATGTCTTGGAACAAGGTCGATAAAAGAGTAAGCTTGCAAAACTAGGCTATACTAGCAGCATTCGTCAAGTCAGTCCAAAATATAAGTACGAGAGATAATGATTGAAGAAATACAACTAATTTAAGTTCCTCAAGAATCAAAGTCTTGTCTGATGTTCGAGCATATGCAGTTGTCCTACTGTCTTCTTGTCTAAGGCTTTGGTCGACCTGAGTGGTATGGACCTATAAACTCTATCGCCTAGGTATTCTACCATTTTTATTCAACCATTTCTACTAAAAGGTTTATGATGACAATAGGATGCTAGGTTATGAGGCATTCTACCCAACTTATAAGAGTTAAACTAATGGTGTATTTGAACCAATGAGGCCTACTAGTCATTTTTCTAAATCCTATCAAGCAAGAAGGAACAATAAGATTTACGGTAGAAGGGATCAAGTAAGATGCAATCAATGAGTCAATTGAGAGTTCAAAAATGGAATCGAGGTAGGAGGTCAAGTATGTGGATGAGATCCTAGACTCTAATCCTATTCGCAGGCTTGCTTGGTATGGTAAAATAACCAAACAATTTATCTTGACCTGCATGGGCCACCACAAAAAACATATTGTAACACCCCAGTCCCAAAATACTTGGACTAAGTACGTAGATATGCCATCTACATACATACGAAGTAAACTCCACTATATGGACACCTCGTATGTATACATAAGCTGTAAAATACAGTAAACCAAGAGTAATCAAATCTCATCCACAAAATAAAAGAATAAAAGATATCATATAATCAACTATGAAATATTTTTGTATAATATGTTGGGCGGAGACAAATCCACTACCAACAAGTAAGAAAAGAAATACATGGAAAATAAAATGCATTTGGCGAGCGAAGCGAAGACGATCCAAGTGCAATCATCCTCGAAGAAATAGAGATGATCACGGCTAGAGCTAGAACACCTGCAAAAGATAAGAGCACACACCTGGAGAGATAACCCGGTCCTCAGAGGGACGTAACAAGATACACAATATCATGCCATAAAACTGAATAAATACTGCTCAATAATAAGTCAATCAGATCATAACATGGTCTAACACTCACATTTGAATTAGCGTACCATCCCCCCAACCAAACAAGGATAGGAGATGGCACACTAACTCACAATGAAGTATCTTTCTAAGTCACGAATCTAATATCGTATCCGAACCACAACAAGGTTCAATACCTTCTCATCGGAGTAGTAAGCCACACCTACAACCGAACAAGGACAAGATATGGCAAACTAATCTGCGATAAGTTATTGTTCTAAGCCACGGTCAGATACAAGTACCCAAACCAAGAGTACTCGTACCTAACGGATAAGGGTGCCTAACCAGTCTAAGTGAAATACAATTTAAGAACAACCTTTTACGCATGGGCACTCTGTCTACAGGGATTAGGCAGTCCCTCCTCGGGAATCATGTCCTACGTCCATAATGCTCTTATGAACGTCAGAGGGCATCAGTATAATAGATTCGTCCATAACGTTCCGCGAACGTCAGAGGGCATCAATGGTCCAGTGTCTCCGGCGGAGCGCACAGGTCTAATAAGGGAAGTATAAAGGTGGCCTATACGTCAAGGAACTGTTCTCCCCACCCCATGTCTATTATGTTGTATCCACAATACATAATCCCTATTAACTGCTAAGTCAAACTAAACATGCAACACTATTAGCGGTTAATCCTATCGCACGGTTTATACGTACTGGTGGGCAGCCAGTCACGCTTTTCCGAGTTCTATATGCGACTCACAACAAAATGGTACAAATGTGTTAAGGCCTATGTATGCAACACACAAAGGGTGGTCCCTTAAATCTAAGTTTAATGTGTAAGAAAATAATACATAGCAGGAAATAGAACTGAACATTAAGATTCTATCAAGTTATGCCATGTATCACAATTTATTTTGCAGAAAGAATATAAGTAAATACATGAAATATGAGCTAAATAAATGAACAACTAATGACAAGGTATTTGCTTGAGGGTGGTACGAGAAGTAGCAAAATCCAACAGTCAGAATCATCAGCAAGAAAGTTAAAATCCATAAAGAGCTTCGGATGCTGAAACAAACATCACGAACATATTTGGTATAAAAGATATGTCTAGAAAACGTCTGTCCAAAAGTCCAATTTCGGAACAGGGGCAAAATCATAATTTCGGGTCAAAACGATGTCCGTCGTTGGACCCGTTTTGTATCGAAAAGCGTGCCAATACCTACGATCTCTAAAGTCATCAAACTATATGTCTACGGATCCAATTTGAGGAGGCAAATCCAACCATATGTCCAAAGTTGGATTCCGGTGGGCCGTGCACAAATTCACCAGTTAGAGCTGATCGTGGGCCCGCCAAATAGGCGTTCCGATCGACCTTCTCAGAATCAGACCAAACTTGGCATACAGGACCAGAAAAATAATATGGTCCTGATGGCACAAGTTTCATCTCGATACGACGAATGTGCACAAAGTTATGGGCTAGTTTGCAAAGTGTCGATACGGGGGTATCTTGACGGATACGCACTGATTTCGTCGCTCACACGCAACGAAATCGAGTTCCGTCAGTTCCACACATCGACAACATCTATACGCACCTTTC
>JANAVB010031219.1:10504539-10672039 GCA_029216955.1 Iris pallida
AGCCTGCTTGGCCATGCAGCAGAGTATATATAACTCTGTATATACGAAACGGCTGAACGCGAAATCGAGAACCCCGAAACCCTATCAAACTACTTTGCCGACCTCGAGGATCGACGCCACCGTGACCCCGCTCGCCCCGGTGCCGCCATCCCGCCGCCGACGACCGGCCGCCGTTGCCTGAATACCGGCGGGCCGACCCAAAAACAGAGTACTCTGTTTTACTCAACCGCAGTAAGCCAACTTCTCCCTCGTCGTTCTTCCAGTATACTCAACTACTTTTGATTTCGTTGAATCCTACATAGAGCCTATCTAACCCTCTCTACACCCCTTCAGATAGAATCTAGTAAACCCTAATATCTTGCTCGAAAAAAAAAACTCAGCCCACTGTTCCCCGAAGGGAACAGTAGTTGACGGCTTGGCCCATGGGGCTACACCCCAAGCCTGGTTGGCCACGCAGCAGAGTATATATAACTCTGTTATATATAGAAATGGCTGAACGTGAAACCGAGAACCCCCGAAACCTTATCAAATTACTTCGCCGACCTCGAGGATTGACGCCAACGTGACCCGCTCGCTCCGGCGCCGCCATCCCGCCGTTGACGACCGGCCGCCGTCGCCTGAATACCGCCGGGCCGACCCAAAAACAGAGTAACTCTATTTTACTCGACCGCAGGTACGCCAACTTCTCCCATGTCGTTCTTCCAGTATACTCGACTACTTTCGATTTCGTCGAATCCTACATAGAGTCTATCTAACCCTCTCTAAACCCCTTCAGATAGAATCTAGTAAACCCTAATACCTTACTCGGGAAATTGAACAAAACTTCTCGAGAAAACTGTCGGAATAGGACAATTTTAGGTTGCCCAAAACATCGACTTGGAAGCCGATTTTCGACCCATATGCTGAGGGTTTCAGCAAACCAACTGAAAAGAGTAAAACACAACATATACGGGATTAAAACGCACCTATTAGATTTATATTTCAATTATTATACAGGAAGATAATTGATGTTAAAGATTCAAGAAAATCTGTTTTTGAAACTAAAAATTTTAGAAAACTTTTCCCGATACGGCGTACGCCCCGACAAACCGGGCGACTTGGTCGCACAATATACGCATCGAAAGGCGCGTATGGATGTTGCCGATGTGTAGGAACTGACGGGACTCGATTTTGTTGTGTGTGCGTGACGAAATCAGTGCGTATCCGTCGAGATACCCCCATATCGACGTTTTGTAAACTTGACCATAATTTTGTGCATGTTCGTCGGATCGATGCGAAACTTGTGCCATCAGGACCGTATCGATTTTTTGGTCCTATATGCCAAGTTTGGTCCGATTCTGAGAAGGTTGATCGGAACGCCAAAATTGGCGGGCCCGCGACCCGCTTTAACGGGCAAATTTGTGCACAGCCCACCGAAATTCAACTTTGGATATACGGTTGGGTTTGCCTCCTCAAACTGGACCCGTAGACATATAGTTTGACGACTTTAGAGAACGCAGGTCCTGGCACGTATTTCGGTATAAAACGGGTCCAACGGCGGATATCGTTTTGACCCAAAGTTACGATTTTGCCCCTGTTCCAGAATTAAACTTTTGGACAGGCATTTCCTTGGTATTTATTTTATGCCAAATCTGTTTGTGATGTTTATTTCAGCATTCGAGGTCGTTCGTAAAAGTTGGCTTTCATTGCTTCCTTATTCTGACGATTTGAGTCATCAGGCGTCGCCATTCTGCACACTACCCCCAGACAAGATACCTTGCCACCGCAGTTTATTTATTTAGCTCATATTTTATGCATTATTCATTATTTTCTTTATGCAAAATAAACTGTGCTATATGGCATAACTTGTTAGAACTTACTGTTCAGTTATATTTCCTGCTATGTATTATTTTCTTATCCATTAAACCTAGAGTTAAAGGACCGCCTTGTTTTGTTGCATTCATAGGCTTTGAGACATTTGTACCACGAAGTTGTGAGTCACATATAGAACTCGGACATGTGTGATTGGCTGGCCACCAGTACGTATAAGCCGTGCGATAGGATTAACCGCTAATAGACATTGCATGCTTAGTTTGACTTAGCGGTTAATAGGGGTTATGCATTGTGGATACAACATAGTAGGCATTGGGCGGGGAGTACATATCCTTAGCGTATGGACTACTTTACACATTTCTCTTGTGACCGTACGCTCCACCGGAGATGCGGGTTGACGACCCCTTATTACTGCTGGCCACTGACGTTCGTGGAACGATTATGCCTGAGGCCCCTGGGGCCCCAAGGGGGGACTATGCCAATCCTATTTTTAGCCAGGGCCCATGCGTTGGAAGGATGTACTTAAAATGCATTCACATAGAATGGTAGGCTACCCTTATCCGTTAGGTACGAGTACTCTTAGTTTGGGTATTTGTATCCGACCGTGGCTTGGAACAATAACTTGTCCCGGATTAGTTTGCCACATCTTGTCCTTGTTTGGTTGTAGGTGTGGCTTACTACTCCGATGAGAAGGTATTGAACCTTGTTGGGGTTCGGATACCATATTGGATTCGTGACTTGGAAAGATATCTCACCGTGGGTTAGTGTGCCATCTCCTGTCCTTGTTTGGTTGGAGGGATGGTATGCTACTCCAAAGGGTGAGGTATTGGACCATGTTATGATCTGATCTTACTTATTCTTATTGAGCAGTATTTATTCAATTTATGTGGCATGTTCTTTTTATCTTGTTACGTCCCTCTGAGGACCTGGTGATCTCTCCAGGTATAGGTGTACAGGACTTCCCGCAGGAGTATGGCTCCGCTATGGACTCATCCTTCATATTCGAGCGAGTTGTACCTTCTGATCACAGCTGTCCCTATTGGGTCGAGGAGCCTATTTAGTCATCACTTCTTATTTTATTTATCTTAGAGGTTGGACTCACTTCCTTTCAGTTTATTCTAGTGCCGGTAGTGGATTTGTCTCCGCCCGGCCAACAGCTATATTTTGACATTTACTTTGATTCATGAGATACTATTTTTCTTTATATTCTGTGGATGAGTTATAGCTTTTTACCCGTGATTTCATGTTACTATTATTCACAATACAGCTTATGTGTATATTCGAGATTTTCATATATTGGAGTATATCTCGTATATATGCAGCTGGCATGCTTCGTTCCTAGTCCTACGTATTTTGGGACTGGGGCGTTACATATTTTTGTGGTGGCCCATGCAGGTCTAGATAAATTGCTTGGTTACTTTACCGTACCAAGCAAGCCTATGTATATGTAACTCCACTTCTTATTTTTTTAAAATAAATAAATTCGATTTAAAAAATTATATAATTGTTATTATTAGCTTTAAATAATAAATTAGTTTTAATTTATAAATTGGTAATCTATTTTTGGAGGAAATTAATTTTGGGCTACTTTTCAAATTTGAAAAGTTGTTATAACAACTTTGGGCCCACCATGTGAATTCTTAACTGTTTTTAAACAAATTCCTGAAATAATGAAAAGACAAGAGGGGTTTTTGCTAAATTTCATTGCGGGGGGGGGGGGGGGGGGGGGAGGGGAGGGGACTTAAGTAAACATTATTGTTTGCGGAGGGGGCAAACTACAAATATTCACTTCCCTTATAATTAGTGAATGAGAACAGAAGTTCTCATTCTCATTTGTTTTCCTCTCTGTTCAGTAAAAATTCCTTGTCCTCTGTTACTCCTATTGGCGACGGTGCTGATCCACCCGACGACGGCTCGGCGACGGTAACGATCCCAACGGCAACGACGACGACGACGACGACAACAACAACAGTGAGAGCATGGCAAAGACGATGAAGACAGAGGCGCACACGGTGATTCTCGACGTCTGAGCCAATCCACTCGACGACGGCATAGCACAGCTTGACTCACCCTCCGACGATCATCGGTAAGCTTCGATTCGAGCCACCCTGAACACAATTTCGTAATGTTCGATCCTCCTCTACTCGTGCTTTCCTTCTCATTTTAAATTGCTGATCCGATCCACTTTCGATCGGAAGTGTTGAGCGAGTTGCTGAGGATTGGAAGATCTCCCCGTGATCTTCGATTTTGAAGTTACTCTGGTGAGTCCTAACCGAGACTCCGTAGATTCGAATTTTGGTTCATGGTTGTCCTTCTGTGTTTGCTCGGTCGAGCAGTTGTGGCGAAATGTTTGGATCATTTTGATTTTAGTTTTTGTTTAATTTTGGGTTTGGATGGATCATGGAGACCTAGGGATGTCTCTGTTCATTTGCGTTGTTCGAATGTTAGTTTGGACTTAGAATCTTATCGATCCATCTCTGACTACAACCTGTTTGTATTTATGCCGCAACCAGGGACGTAGCTGTGAATCGAGCGCGAAGGGTCGTGTCCGAGTCCGTGGAGAGTTCTCTTGGCAGGAATTCATCTCAGGTAAACTTGTTTCCCCTTGACTCTTATATTTCTATTTCGAGTGTTGTTTTTGAAGACTATATCCGTGACCTGTAGTGATCTGTTGATTGATTCACTAGTGAACCTACCAATGACTCGTGTCCAAGTTTCAGCCGTGTCCTACATTTGTTCGTGACTATTGAGTGATGACTGTAGGGTCGGGGTGGATACGAGCTTGAACCAGGTTGATCGTATGATGTTGAGTTGGTTGCTGCTGTTTGCCATTGATTATAAAAGAACAGAACAGTTATATCGGAGGACTGGACTTTTACTTCACAAGACAAACTCGCTTGTACAAAGAAAGCCTAGGGACAAACTCCCTTGTGCCTTCGGTTGCTAGATCTCTGGATGTCTCTGTAGTGCTCTTTTTTTTTTTCTTCTGCTCTCTCCTTCTCTCTCTTTTTCTCTGCAAGGGAATGGCACCTTGCTATTTATAGGAGTGGGGTGTGATCATTAGGGTTCGCAAATGATTGCCTCCTTCAGAAGTCGGCGGTTAAGAATCAATTAATCTGGGCCATTCATCTTGAATATAATAAATTTGAGCAATTAATGTGATTGCATCAAATCTCTGTCGGCAATAA
The DNA here is from genome assembly GCA_029216955.1 of Iris pallida. Taxonomy (NCBI): domain Eukaryota; kingdom Viridiplantae; phylum Streptophyta; class Magnoliopsida; order Asparagales; family Iridaceae; genus Iris; species Iris pallida. The sequence continues at coordinate 10,509,540 of JANAVB010031219.1, forward strand.
ATGTTGATTGCCATAAATATTCGTGACTTGTGATAGCCGGCCACGTGTCCAATTTGCTTGATTTGATTTGATCTGGGCAATTATGACGATCGCAACAAATCTAATTTTGTTAGGATTTGTTAGCACCCATAATTCCAGGGAAGATAAGACTGCCACGTGTCTCAATTATCGCGAAGAGCGCCACGTGTCTCAACTGGACCGTCCTGGCAGAGCCGCATATGGGTGGTCCTTTCAGCCGCATGAAGCATGCAGCCACATGAGGATGGGCAGCCGCATGATGATGGGCAGCCGCACGGGGATGGGCAGCCGCATGGGGATAGACAGCCACATGGGGATAGGCAGCCGCATGCAGATGGGCAGCCGCATAAATGTAGCGGCCGCATGGAGTGGCCTCGAGACTTGGTGGATTTTGCCAGCTGTAAGAAGATTTTCTCCTCTTTTCTAGGATCATGCCATCATGTCAGAGTCATTATTACGTCCTTATGTCAGAGCTGTCATAGCTATTATTTGTCAGAGCAGCTGTCAGGGCATTAAATGCAGCCGAATGTAGAGAAGAACTGTTGAAGGCCACGTGGCTTCTTTCTGAGCCGCATGGAACTATCCGAGCCTCATGGACCCTTGAGCCGCATGAACTCCTGAGCCGCATGGACTTCTGAGCCACATGGGAATCCTGAGCCGCATGGGGATCCTTCTGTCGGAGCCGCATAGGCCTTTCTTTATTCTTTTCCATGCTTCTACAAGACCCCCTTCAAAGTTTTCAATTTGCAAAATTGAAATACTTTGAATAAGAAGCATGGCCATGTAAAGACTCTTCGGGCCGTATAGGATATTCTGGCCGCATGGATGTCTCAGCCGCACGGCCTCCTCAGCCGCATGGCCATCTGAGCCGTATGGGCTTTCCAGCCGCATGGGCTGTCTGGCCGCATAGGCTCCTTTCTGCCACGTAGGCATCATTGATTGCTCTTGATTTGAGCCATCTTTTGGGGGGAGTCCCAAGAGTCGGCTTTGAATAGTCGGATCGCCTTGATAACCGAAGAGTCGGTTATACTGTACATGGATCGATGCGTCGGTCTATGGACTCCGTCTATAAATAGCGGCATGTTTGGAAAAAAGACTTCTTTACTTTCTGCTCTTGCCCTAGATTTCTTGTCTTCGTTTTCCTTCTCTGATCATCAGTAATGGCTCCCAAGTCCTCCAAGGTTGCGACGAAGGCTGTGGCGAATGGTAAGGGCGAGGCCTCGACGTCGGCGGCGGCACCCATTGCTCATTCCGACGTTCATCCTGCCGTTAAGGGTAAGGATTTGGGAAAGACACATGCTTCGAAACCCTAACAAAGTCGGCTCTGTTGCATGCTTTATGCACAAGCATTTAATGCGAACTGTTCAAATTGTATGGGTCGCATACATGTCCCATAACCGAGCCGCATGGGGGTATAACCCATGTCCGAGCCGCATAGGTATTGTCTAGTGGCCGCCCAGACATTTCATAAACTGGACCACATGATGATCCTTCGAACAGAGCCGCATAAGTTCCTCTCAATCAGGACCGCATAAATTCGTCTGAATTGGGTCGCATGACCATCTCCTAACTTTGTTTCTTTTTTTATTTTTGATTCTTGCAGCAACCCTGCCGAAGGCCGAGATCATTGTGAAGGAAGAGCTGCTGCCCCCTTTCAAGCAAGAGTCATCGCTTGTTAAGGAGGAGGTAATGCCAAAAATGAAGGAACAGAAAGGAGAGCTGGCGCCCCTTGCTGTAAAGGAGGAGCCCCCGTCTGACGGCGGTAGTACTGGGAGACCTGACTTTCCTACTTCGGATGAGGATTTTGCTCAAGTACATCCTTCATATGCAAAATGGTTGAGGGATTGGTATATGCGCCCCCGCAACTAAGATTCGTGGGCTTTCACAAATGTCCGTCTTTTGTCTTGATATTCCTGTCTGTCTTTAGTTGTAGTTTGTGTTTTGCTTCTTTTGGACATCAATGTAATCTTTTTTCTTCTTGTCTGAATGAAATAATAGAGAACTTTTCTGGCTTGCTCATGAGATGTAGTCATGTGAATGTAACTGATTTTGAACAGAATATATTCGCTCTGTTCTTTGCTTGTAGTAGTTGCCCCAATGGGAGACTTTTTGTGGACCTATTATCCTTGGCGTACCCTGGTTCTGGATACGGATAATAAGTTAGGAGAGAACCAACATACTTACTCAGAGGTAATGAGGACGTGGCAAGCATGAGGGTTTTTTACCGCAAAATCTTCCTACTCAGAGGTAATAAGGACATGGCAGGAGTGGACTCAGCGGAGGATATTTGTGGTCAATAGAGGACATTTGTGGACCTATTATCCTTGGCGTACTCCGATTTTGGGTACGGATAATAAGTCAAAAGGGAACCCGCATACTTACTCAGAGGTAATGAGGATATGGCAAGCATGAGGGTTTCTTCGATGGAGCCTTCCTACTCAGAGGTAATGAGGACGTGGTAGGAGTAGGCTCCATGAAGGGGTACATAGAACGACTCAGAGGTAATGAGGACATAGAAGTTCTATGTAGAGGGGTGATTTATTTTTGGCGGAAGTGAGACGACTCAGAGGTAACATCGACGTAGTCATTTTAGGAATTTTGTAGATCTGTTACCCTTTTTGTGCACTGGGAGTGCGGGTAGTGGATCATGAAGGAGGTGCTCTTTCAGAAGAATAAGTTCAGAGGTATGGTCATACATGACTTATTACCTAAAAGAGTGACCGGAGTGTGAGTTTAGAGGCACCTGCGGGTACATAACTCAGCAATCTGGGATATTTAGAAGAAAAATGTGAGTTCAGCGGTACTGGAGGGTACATAACTCAATAATCTAGAATTTTGTGAATGTGAGTTCAGCGGTACCGGCGGGGTACATAACTCAATAATCTGGGATTTGGAGAATGTGAATTCAGCGGTACCGGCAGGTACATAACTCAATAATCTGGGATATTTGGAGAAAAAATATGAGTTCAGCGGTACTGGAGGGTACATAACTTAATAATCTGAGATTTTGTGAATGTGAGTTCAGCGGTACCGGCGGGTACATAACTCAATAATCTGGGATTTGGAAAACGCGAGTTCAGCAGTACCGGAGGGTACATAACTCAATAATCTGGGATTTAGAGAATATGAGTTCAGCGGTACAGACGGATAGATAACTCAATAATCTGGGATTTGGAGAATGTTGCTTAGACATAATATTTCTTCAGGAACTTGCCGTTGACGGGCAACATGAGCAAGTCTCCGTCTTGTTTTGCGAGGCGGTAAGCACCGTTGGAGAATACAACATCGATGATGAACGGACCTTCCCACTTTGGCTGGAATTTGCCGACGGTCTTGTGAGTCATAACCATCGGCCTTCGAACTGCCAGAACGAGATCGCCTACTTGGAATGTTCTGATTTTAACCTTCTTGTTGAAGGCTCCGGAGATGCGTGCTTGGTATAGCTCGATTCGTTGCTGAGCCAATAGGCACTTTTCATCTAAGGCCTCCAACTCTTGTAGCCGGCGACGGTAGTTATTGTCTGTCGTCAATTGGTAAGTGAGAGCGACGCGGAGCGAGGGTATTTAAGTCTCCAATGGGAGAACTGCCTCACTCCCGTACACTAGGGAGAATGGTGTATTCCCAGTGGCCGTTCGGACTGTAGTATGGTACGCCCATAAGCATTCACCAAGCTTCTCGTTCCAGTCACGTTTGTTGGATGATACGAACTTTTTGAGCAACTTGATGATGGTTTTGTTGAATGCTTCTGCCAACCCATTCGCTGCCGGATTGTATGGCGTCGAAGCAATATTCTGAATTCGATGTTTGTCGCAGAATCGATAGAAGGCGTGGCTTGCAAACTGCAGACCATTATCGTGGATGATCCTTCAGAACAGTCCAAAGCGATAGATGATATGATATTTGAGAAAGCTGATAACGTTTGAAGTCTTCACTTCTGCAAGCGGAACAGCTTTCGCCCATTTGGAGAAGTAATCTGTGATGACGAGTATGAAGCGATGTCCTCGGGACGAAGGTGGAGTGATTGGACCGATGATGTCCATTCCCCATGCTTCGAATGGCTAGGACGCCACTGTCGGATGTAGAAACTCGGATGGCTGGTGGATGAAGTCCGCGTAGACTTGGCAGGCTTTGCACTTGGAGGTGGATCGTCATAGGTTCTTCTGATCCTGTGGCCGCCTCAGTTCGAGCTTGTACATCTCCTTCACCAAGGTGCCTCTTCGACTTTTCGTATAAGCAGGAGTCTGAGTAGTAGGATTCGACCCCTTTAAAGGGATCGATGTCGGCAAATTCTGTCCTCACGAAGCCGTATTTATCGACATACTTAAAGCACTGGTGCAGCGTAGAAGGCACGATCATGTAATCGTGTATCCAAGGGCGCCCCAGGAGGATATTGTAGGAAGTGTCCGCATCTATGACGTAACAGGTCACTTCTGACTGAAGATCGCCAATTTGGCACTTCAAGCGAATCTTCCTAATCGGATAGCTCCTGCCCGAATTGAAACTGCTGATGGCGGTGCTTGTTGGCGTCAGGCGATACATAGGAATGCGGAGATAATGTAACAGACCCTTCGGGATGATGCTTATGGAAGAACCAGGATTAATGTGCATCTGATCCACCTTTATGTCACCGATGTATCCAGTGTAATATAACGGACGATCGTGCAGATTGGTTTTGATGAGCATATCCTGTGGAGTGAAGACAATGTTGGGCATCGCTCCTGTGCAAGCGCTGTCTTAGAGATTTGCAGGCGGGTTCTCTCCCGTGAGGTTGACCTAAGCTAGATATGCGTCGGCATTCTGGAGTACATCGCTCAAAGCTGCGCGAACATCCTTGGAGAGTCTTAGGAGCTCGTACAATGATAATTTGGCCGGTGTGTTGGCCAATTGTGCCAGGATGTCAAAGTCGTAGGGCCTTTCCAGCCCATGAGATGCCTCTTTTCGGAGGGATTTGTCAAAGCGAGTCTCCTTCGGCCTAGGCATGTCGGTCGTCGGAGGTTGAGAAGGTCCCGGAGCGTCAGTAGTAGCCGGCTGATGCTCTTCAGTCGAGTTATCTGGTGTAGGTTGGGATTGAACACCAGACCGAGTAACGACAGCTGCGGCTTCCTCGTCATCTGCCGAGATTGTGTGGCAGGATCTGACTTTTCCATTCTTTTTCTTGCCAATGGAGAGTGGTGTGGACTGAGTCACTTCAGGTACCAAGTCTAGATGGACCCACATGACCTTCCCTCGTGACGTGGTAAGGGGTACTAGACCAGTAGCCTGATCTCGGGGAGGTAGAAGATTAGTAATCTCTATTGTCGCCCGAGGGATGGGTACCACACCGTCTTGAGTCTCCGTTGGAAGGAAGTTGCCGAATTGTACTGACACCATATTGGCTGCCACGGTCACCTCCTCGAAATCAATGGCCAGAGCCTTCGAATCGATGAGATGTTGGATGTATCGCTTCAGTTGGTAGCAGTCGTGTGTAGCATTGTGGACGTAGCGATGGTAATGACAGTACTTTGGGCTCTCCATTTCTGTCGACCGAGGTTCCCGTCTTGGTGGAGGGAGATGAATTCTATCTCCTTGTATGAGCATGTCCAAGATGGGCTTGACATGGCCGTCTTCGAAGGAGTAGGTCATTTGCGGCCATTGCTTATCTGCCAGTTTTGACTCAGGCTTCTGGGCTGTATCGGCCACCATAGCCTGCTTGCCCTTGTTGTCCCTATTGTTGGAGGCGTTACCACCATTGTTGTTGTTGGTATTAGGGCGCTTGCCCTTGTCCTCTTCCTCCGAGATGTGCAATCCCAGTTGGCGAGCCCTTTCAACCTGTCCTCGGCGCTAGTGGCACTGATGATAAACATCTTCCAGTCCTTAAATTGACTTTCGCCTATCCAGAGGCTGATTGTTGGGAGCAGTCTCTTTTGGCAAATTTTAATTAAGGAGGAATCCGGATTATCAGACGGCAACTTCATTGCAGTTTGGCAAAACCGCTCAATATAGTTCTTTGTCAGCTCCTTCTCCCCTTGAACAACGTCCATAAGGGTGGACATTGTGACGTCCTGTCCTACTTCATAGAATCTCTCCAAGAACATGCGCTTGAAGCTGGCGAAGGAGTGGATGCAGTTGTCTGGCAGGTTATGGTACCAGTCGAAGACGACCCCTTCCAATGTCCCGATGAATAATCGTGTAAGGATGGCATCGTCATGGGGTAGATGATGGATGGTGACCTCGAAGTAAGTGATGTACCGACTTGCGAAGGTCTTTCTATCATATGGATTGATGTGGAATGGTTTATACTTTGGTGGGAAGGGAACATCTCTCCATGCAGCGGGATACGGTTGTCGTATCCTGAGGTCTTGGCAGTTTTCTCGGGCATGGAACATAGCCCGGAGCTCCTGGACCTCTCTTCTTGCCTCCGTGACCTCGTCTGCAGCGGTAGGAGCCGACATTTCAGGAGGATTATTGCCCGGGTTTGGTGCCGCTGAGTTCGAGTCCGTATTGACCACGGGACCCAAGTTTGTTTGACCAGGCGTCCCTCCTTGCAGAGTAGGGAGGGCTGCTTTGATCTCGTCCACCGATTTGACCAAAGTGCGCAGTATGGCCTCCAGAGTGTCGATGCGTTGGCGATCACTGGAACCATCTTGTTCGTCGTTTGTTATGAATGCCATCCTCACATGAGTAGAAGTGGAAGGGACGGTGGATGACGTGCCCTCCGAATCATACCCCTGTACCGAGAAGTCATTGGGGTATGTGGGAATGTTCTCCTCTGGTTCGGACTCAGAAGGAATAGTACCCCCAGCTTCAGAGCTTGCCTCATTTTGAGAGTCGTGGACGTCCTCGGGGACGTCGGCACCTGCTGTATCTGATGAGAGAGTTGTTTCCCCGGGCTCGTCTCCATGGAACATCGGATTATCGTGGATGTTCGGAGGAGTGCTACCCCCAGTTCCAGCGACCCCCAGTGATGTGGATGATGAATCTTCTACTGTAGTAGATTTTGTTTTTGAACGGGTACCCTAGAAAACTCCGGTGGTGGACAACCGTTTAGACGACAGTTTCTTAGTCACAGTGGTTGAAATCTTCGGGCTGGAAACGTTTATCTTCTTTCCTCTCCCATCGACGGGGATTTTCTGAGTAGAGTTGTAGAAGACGACGGGAGGCACCTCATCCTCTGAGTTCGGCTGTTGTAATCTTTGGAAGACGGACCGCCTATCTTCTCGTACCGTCGCATTGTTGCAACAGCAGTTGACAATGACTTGGGTGCAGTGATGTCCGTGGGAGGACTCTTTGCACACCGAGGCCTCTTTTCTTTCCTTGCGCTTGTGGAGGATAACCTCACATAAGTCAGATAGGTCTGGAACGACCATATTTACTCCCAGGGTTTTGGAAGACTTTTGGAAACCACTCTGTCCGTTTGTCGCTGGGGGCTGGACTCGAGTGATTCTGTACAACTTCCCATCAGAGGTCCGCATAACAGTATGTGGACTGCTCGGATGGTCAGAGGTCGAGACAGCGGACTGAGCTCGCCAAGCTCGCGCTGCCTTAGACTTCTTCACTCTAGTGCGTGAGGGCACATAGTAGGAAGAGTCTAAGTGGTGTTGCAGAGAGTCAGACATATTTTCTCGTGAGCATGAGAGATCAGGACCATAGGAGAGGCGATCGAAGACTGAGCCTGAGCCGTGTGGAGCAGACAGCATACGGCTGGAATCAACAGTCTTCATGCGGCTGGCAATCGTAGTCGCATGGGCTTTCTTCATGCGGCTGGAAGTCTCGGCCGCATAAGTATTCTGCATCCGGCTGGCAGTTTCGGCCGCATGGACATTATGCATGCGGCTGGCAATCTTGGCCGTATGAATGTTCAGCCTGCGGCTAGTGCCTTTGTTCGGCTTCTTCCTGGAGCACATAGAATCACTCTTTGCCCCTACAAGTCCAGCATCATAGTGCTTTCCTCTGCCAAACTTAGGGACAGCAGAGTCCTCTATGGCTTGAAGTGGGGCCACATGAGAGTTGCATTCGCCGTCTTGGGCAGCAGAGAGTACTCCGTCCAGAGCTTGGGGAGGAGCAAATAATTTTGGCCTCCATTTCCTGCGAGCCTTCTTTGTGTGGGTTCGCTTCTGGACCGGGCCAGCACCCCCGTCGGAGAGCATTTCTTCAAACGCCTGTTGGTCGAAGCGGACGACCATCTTTTGTTGTATGGAGCCATGTTTGGCTGCATCCGATTGTGTCACCAACTTCTCAGCCGTAGAGAAGTTCGTCTCCAGCAGAGTCGCCATCGTGTTTGCCATTGATTATAAAAGAACAGAACAGTTATATCGGAGGACTGGACTTTTACTTCACAATACAAACTCGCTTGTACAAAGAAAGCCTAGGGACGAAAACCTAGGTACAGCAATCTAAGTACAATTGTTTAGTTTTTTCTGGGGGGTGACGGTAGAGGCTCGGGAAAGCGACGGCAGCTCTGCCTTACTCCTTGGACGATCGGACGTAGCCTTGGCTCTGGTGAAGAAATGCTCTTGGACGTGTGGGGAGACTCCCTTGCGCCTTCGGTTGCTAGATCTCTGGATGTCTCTGTAGTGCTCTCTCTTTTTTTTTTCTTCTGCTCTCTCCTTCTCTCTCTTTTTCTCTGCAAGGGAATGGCACATTGCTATTTATAGGAGTGGGGTGTGATCATTAGGGTTCGTAAATGATTGCCTCCTTCAGAAGTCGGCGGTTAAGGATCAATTAATCTGGGCCATTCATCTTAAATATAATAAATTTGAGCAATTAATATGATTGTATCAAATCTCTGTGGGCAATAAATATTGATTGCCATAAATATTCGTGATTTGTGATAGCTGTCTACGTGTCCAATTTGCTTGATTTGATTTGATCTAGGCAATTATGACGATCGGTACAAATCTGATTTTGTTAGGATTTATTAGCATCCATAATTCCAGGGAAGATAAGACTGCCACGTGTCTTAATTGTCGCAAAGAGCACCACGTGTCTCAATTGGACCGTCCTGGCAGAGCCGCATATGGGTGGTCCTTTCAGCCGCATGAAGCATGCAGCCGCATGATGATAGGCAGCCGCACGGGGATGGGCAGCCGCATGGGGATGGGCAGCCGCATGGGGATGGGCAGCCGCATACAGATGGGCAACCGTATAAATGTAGCGGCCGCATGGAGTGGCCTCGAGACTTGGTGGATTTTGCCAGCTGTAAGGAGATTTTCTCCTCTTTTCTAGGATCACGCCATCATGTCAGAGTCATTATTACATCCTTATGTCAGAGCTGTCATAGCTGTTATTTGTCGGAGCAGCCGTCAGGGCATTAAATGCAGCCGAATGTAGAGAAGAACTGTTGAAGGCCACGTGGCTTCTTTCTGAGCCGCATGGAACTATCCGAGCCGTATGGACCCTTGAGCCGCATGGACTTCTGAGCCGCATGGAAATCCTGAGCCGCATGGGGATCCTTCTGTCGGAGCCGCATAGGCCTTTCTTTATTCTTTTCCATACTTCTACAGCTGCATATTTTTTTTTTGAATTCAAGTTTTTGGTGACCGTTGGCAAATGAACCAGGGAGCTGGGTTAGAAAAGTTTAGTTCAAACTTTATTTGTAATATTGGGTGACCATTGACAGGGAGACTGGGGGATTTTAGTCCATTGCTGCATTATTTTTATGTGTAATAAATTGTGATGTTGTGGGAACTGTTGTTCAGATGGGTATAGCTGTTATATTTAATTTTGTACAGTAGAGTAGAGTGTTGAACCATGTCATTTGCTGAGTTTTATATATTTTTTGTACGAGCATTATATTGAGTTAGAATCTGTAGTTGGGCTGGTCGGGTTTGTAACTTGGGTTGGCTAGTACTGTGGTTGAAATTCTCTAGAGATAGTGTTCTTCCAAATTCTATTTATTCCAAGTTGCTAAATTACTGATGGTTGGGCCATACTTTCAGGTGTATGAACATTTTGATAGAAATTGTGTTATGTGGTAATATGGCCTATGTATTTTAGACTTTGATAAACTTAAGTTTTAGTTCCAAAATATTTTGAACAAGCTAATGTTATTTTAAGATAATTACGTTCTAAACAAATTAATAATTTACCTCTTTACCATTATAGATATCTTAAGTTACTAAAGGACTGTAGTTAAGTTGCTAGTTAAGCTTCTAGCTAAATAAGAGAACTAGGCTAGCATTGAACTTGTACCAATATAAATCAGGAGGACATCCAGTTCCATTGTTCACCCGTACTTTCCCGGAGCCAGGCAAGTACTTTTCTACGGTTTTATGCATTTACATTCTTGTACCCTTCCTTGTGACACGTCATAGCACGATATTCATATACCCCTGTATTCCTGTACCCTTGTTCTTGTACTTATTAGTGTCGGGTGGGGAAATACACTAGCCATGTGACCAATCCAGATTACTATATATTCCTGTGCCTAGCTTAGGCCTCGTACTGTGCACGCGGGTCCTAAGTCGTACCATATTCATGTACTCCTGTGCATGTACTCACCCCAGCCGGTCACATGGACTAGATGTATTTCGATATTGTGCACTTATCACGTCTGGTACTTCAGGATTATAGATTCATTCATGTACATTACATGTTCCTGTACTTTACTTTTCCTGTACTATAGTTCCTGTACTCATTTCCTGTACTACTTTCCTGTACATTTTCCCGTTCATTCCTGTATATCTTTTTCCTGTACCCCTGTACACATTTCATATCATGTTCATGTTTCATTACCTAGAACTGTACTTTGCTCCGCTCCTGAATAGGATATGTTGCAGGTGAGTTGGAGGCCCTGTGCGACAGCTATTATGGACAGAATGTTACTATTATTGCTGAGCCAGCTGGAGCTGTGTTGGACCTAGAGGCTGCAGAAGCCTAGAGCTTACCTTAGCACTTTACAGTTTTACTTTGTATTTGAGACTAGTAGACTCTGTCTTTTATTCTGCTAGAATGTAATAAAAATACTTAGACTTGTATTCTGGATTTGGGGACACATTTATAGATGCTGTGATTTCATACTTGTTCATGTTTATCTGGTTAGTTTCCCTAGATTGGTACAGCTTACTTTGTTGTGTCTAACGACAAAGGCTGGGCGTGTCCGACTCGTATCCGATTATTCGGGAGCGGGTTGTGACATGTTTTTAGTGGTGGCCCATGCAGGTCTATCCTAATAGTACCTAGGTCTTAGCGTACTATTGGGGGACTTGATTTACACTAGGGAAACTTGAATCACAACATTGTTTGCCATGAAATATAAAAGAACAGAACAATTATCGGAGGACCGGACTTTTACTTTACGTTACAAACTCGCTTGTACAAAGAAAGCCTAGGGACGAAAATCTAGGTACAGCAGTCTAAGTACAATTGTTTATTTTAGATTCTGGGGGTGACGATGGAGGCTCGGGAAGGCGACGGCAGCCCTGCCTTACTCCTTGGACGATCGGTATACAGCCTTGGCTTCTGTGGAAAGATGGTTGGCGTTGATGAAGAAATGCACTTCTTGCTCTCCCTCTGACTGTACTTCTGGCTTCTCTCTCTCTGTGTGTATTCTCTCTTTGACTATGGGGGGAAGTCTCTCTGTATATACGTATTTCTCTCTGATGTTGTATATCTTTTCAAGGGAATGGCACCTTGCTATTTATAATAGTGGGATGTGATCATTAGGGTTGCCAATGATTAGCTCTTGGAGATGGCGGCGGCCCATTGATTGGTCAATCCAGGCCGTTCAGTTTTGATTGTGACGAATCCGAGCCATCGAGTGTAGATTACACCAAATCCCATTAGCAATTAATGCTGATTGGAATAAATCTTCCTCATAATGATCTTCTGAAAATTAAATTTATTCTCCTGCCACGTGTCCCAGATTATTGGGATTTGACCCAATCTTTAATGGCAGCAAATTTTAGGAATTAATCGGTTTAGGACACGTGTCCTAGGAGCTGCTGGGGGATCTGGACCGCATGACGAGTGAGCCGCATATGAATTTGAACCGCATATGGTTAAGCCCATGTGTCAGGGCTGCCTGGGCAGTGGCCCTCACTTGAGCCCTCGAACCACAGGGGAGTAATCCTTGTGAGCCGCATAGGTTCATTTCTGCCCGAGCTGCATGGACATGATCCTCTTGAACCGCATGAGAAGTCCTCGCTCGAGCCGTATGGGGCTTTCTTGGCCTGAGCCGCATAGGACAGATTCACTCTGAACTGCATAAGAAGTTCTTTGCTCGAGCCGCATGAGGCTTTCTTGGCCTGAGCCGCATAGGACAGATTCACTCTGAACCGTATGAGAAGTTTTTTGCTCGAGCCGTATGAGACTTTCTTGACCTGAGCCACATAGGATTCATTCTGAACCGCATGAGAAGTGAGCCGCATACGAACGCCCACGTGGCAAGGCCACGTGGCATTTTTATGGCTCTCGGAGGGATTTGTGTCAGAGATCTTTTTTCTCTTCCCTAGAGATTCATCATTATGACAGAGTCATAATTACCTGCTTTTGTGTCAGGGCTGTCAACTTTTCAGAGGGGTCAGCCGTCAAAGTAATTAATGTCGCATGGGTCGGAGGGGAGTACTGTCAGGCCACGTGTCTTCTGAGCCGCATGGAATGCCTTGGGCCGCATAGCTCCTTATGCCGTATGACTCCCTGAGCCGCATGGGTTTTCTGAGCCGCATGGATCTTTCCTGGCCGCATGAGTCATTTTTTTCAGTATTTTTCATGCTTCTACAAGACCCCCTTCAAAGTTTTCAATTTGTAAAATTGAAATACTTTGAATAAGAAGCATGGCTGTATTCTTCCAGCCGCATATGAAATCCTGACCGCATAGAAGTCCTAGCCGCATGGATTGTTCAGCCGCATAGGTGACTCAGTCGCATGAGACTGTTCAGCCGTATAGCTTCTCGCCACGTGTGCGGGTTTTTAATTGCCTCAAATTTGTTTCAGCACCGTCTTTGTAGGGGGAAATCCCAAGGGTCAGCTCATTAAATCTTTCGGGTTTGACGCCTTGGGTGAATCTTAGAGACGAAACCCAAGGAGTCGGTTTTGTTCTTCATGAGTCGGTCATTGGCCCACGTGTCCTCCTTCTCCCGTCTTCTTATAAATAGGAGGAGTTTTGAAGAGAGAGAAGGCTTCTTTATTTTCTTTCTTCTTTCTCAGACCTTCCCTATCTTGATTGCCCTTCTATTCTTCGATAATTAATGGCTTCCAAGAAGACCGTGGCAGCAAAGGGCAAGAAGGCGGCCTCCACTTCCGCCTCGGCTGCGACTGATACTCCGCAGGTTGTCGTTCCTGATGTTCATCCTGACGTTCGCCCTCCCATTGCTGGTAAGGATAATGTATGAGTTAGAGAATCCCAACTGCCATGGCTACGTCACATACTTAATGTACGAGCCTTTGTAGATCGCATATTCGCCCTACGGCTGAGCTGCGAGCCGCATAAGAAAACCGCCGTGTCTGTATACGCGCCTTGTCGGCAGAGCCGCATAAGTGACGCGAAACCGCATGGACTTTTATTGTACGGAGCCGCATAAGCGTTCCTCTGGGCTTGAGCCGCATAAGGCTTTTTGGAGCCGCATAAGACTTATGAGAGCTTCATGGGGCCACATGGATGTTTTCTTGAGCCGCCTGGGGTTTGAAGGCACCCAATCAGCTCTTTTTTTATTCCTCCGTTTAACTTACTTTTCTCTGTCTGTTCTTCAGTGAGTCTGCCGGTTAACGCTGCTGGAGAACTCTTGGTGGGTAGTGCACAAGCTGCTCTCGGCTATAGATACGACCATATTGTTCAGCATATGACGGACCAGTTTCCGAGCGATGAGCCTATGGCTAGATTGAATGCCATCAAGAATCAGTCTTTCCATTTTCTTAATGCTATGATGAACTCCAGGAAATTTGAAGGGGAGTATTTGAAGCCTGCATTCTTTTTTGGAGACGCCTTGACCGTAGAGAACGATCATGTTCTGAAGGTATCGGAGGATTGGAGTTTTGTTTCTAACGGGATGGCGATCCGCATCCCCCAGATGGAGCGCCACTTCCCATTATCTTGGTTCAATATGCTTCCGTTGGACCGAAAGATGGGAGAGACCTTAACCCCTACTAGAAGTGGGATGTTTGTGGGGAATATCCATTATAATAACAATCTGAAGTCCGTGACTGCCTGCAAAGTGCATACTAGTTGTTCTGTGATGGGGTTGGTCCCAGGTTCTTTCCTGAATGTGGCGGGCCCTAACTTTACGTTCTCTACTGCCGATACTTTTATAAATCAGCTTGCTCGGAAAGGCTCCTATCCCGTTGGTCGATTGACATTTTCTGGTTGGGTACACAATATTCCCTCGTGGATCATTTTGTCTACTTGGATCTTGCAGAAGTATGAGGTCTTTTTGTACGAGATTGGCCTTTACCACGCTATCCGAGGTACCAGTCATGGCTTGTCCATAAATAAGAAGCTGTTCATGTCTCTACTGGAAATGTATAATTGCCGTACGGGGACCTTTTACACACCTGTAGGGGAGATGGGACTCGCGCACCATGAGATGTACGCGGTCTCCATGCTTCCTTGGGGGAACGAAGCGTTTGAAGCGTATACTCCCACTAATGAGGAACTCGAGGATTTGGAACGACGGTATCCTGGCTTCGTGGCTCTTTACCAGGAGATATTGTGCCATTATAACACATGCCATCAAATAACCCGAAAGGCTGGTAACTCGGAAGGGAATGATCCCTATACCAAGGATTGGGTGCACTATCTCTTCCCGGCAGATGCCTCAGGTCGAGTCACCTCTCGTCGCCCTCGATCTCGGGAAGCGGTTAAGGACTTGGTGTTGTCGGCTAAGAGAATGGCCACTACCAGTGACGGATTAGGAAGCAAGACTGACACTTTCGGTTACTTTTACCAGGATACTCAAGAGCTATCCGAGAAAGCGCTTCTGGCGGGATTTTTGATGATCTGGCTACGAAATTGTGTAGTCTCGGGAGGAGCCGATTCTATTAAGAGAATTAGTTGTAACTTCATTCTTCCGGCTGTGAAGTTAGTTTTACGAATCAGGCTAGCTCTCCTCCCGGCCATGGTGTGCAGCATACACCGTAGCTTTCGTACCTTCACATCCAAAGTCATTACTCGCGACGTGACCAAGGATTTTGAACGAACTGAGTTGCCCTATTACTATTTGATGGGGTGGCTGCTGATACACTACCCGTCTTTGATGAGGCCGGGCTCTGAAGACGGTGTGACTGATGATGACGCATTTATCTTCCGCTATCGTGACGAGCCTTGGGAATGTGAAACCATGCGGGCTTGCCGGATGGCATTGGCGAGGGCCGATAAGTATCATATCTTCGTATCCGTCCCTCGCTTTACTGCCAGGGACATAGAGGCTGTACATATTGACGGTATCGCGCCCCCTCAGCTTCTGGATGGCCAGATGCTCCTATGGCTGCGTAACATTCGTCCCGCACATCTGGTGTATCGTAATCGCAATACTGTCTTTCTGGAGCCTTATCTGCCTAGCAGGTTTGCCCGGCAGTTTGGATACAGCCAACTTTGCCTGGACAGCCCCAGTTCTTGTCTGGGTTATGAAGGTAGCCTTCTTGATGGTATCAGAGCTTGGCAATATTATGATTCGTTCCATACTCGTACCATTTTCTCGGTCCCTGCTATTAAGGAGTCAGTGGAGATCTTGTATATGGCGGCTTTGTATCATGTCATGGCGAACAAACCCCCGGTCGGTTTTAACCCAGGTACCAGTTTTATTTTGGTACTGGTCTGGAGGAAGGCTCTCAAGGGGCCAAGAAAAGAAAGACTAGAGCCGAAGTACCAGATTTGGACTCCGCTGCTGAGGGTGACGAAGGCAACGAGCATGATAAAGATGACTCTATCCTTCCAGTGGCCGATGCAGAGGTGGGTCAACCTCCTGTTTCGTCAGATGAGACGTTGGGGGATCAGTCCCTCGTTGTGCCTGGTCCTACTCCGAAATGTAGCAGGCAAATTTCTCCTGTTGGCGGTGTTTCTTGATCCCGAAAGCTGGTTGCGACTAGGCACCGCCTGCTAGCCATAAGAGAAAGTGGAGAAGAAGTTAACCCTGCGTCGGAGGTAACAAAACTGCTCTTGATTCCTTCTCCCTTCTTTCCTTCGAGTTTCAATTCTAATCGTTTTCGTTCTCTCTTTTAGGTGTCAGGAGAAGAAGAAGAGCTTCAAGATATCGAGGCGGTGACCCAGGATGACGGGGACTCCCACGAGCCTGTTCCTTTTCAAGATGAGACAGATCAATTTGTATCCCCCTTCAAGGTGACGGGGACAGAGGACGTGACTGGGCTTAACTCGGGGGTCACGGGTGAGGGGACCATGCCAGTTGTGGATGAGCTGCAGCCTTCATGCCCCTCCCCCGGTAAGATTAGCCGAATCTTGACCTGTAAGGAAGCCTATCTGCTCTATCATCACGTCCTTCGGGTTACATCGATTGATTGTTATTCTGGACATACAGGTCCTACCCTTCCGGTGCCGAGGGCGGACGTTGTTGGGACCACCCCAACCGAAGGGGCATTGGTGGAGAAGGGTGTGCCTTCTCACCGTCCGACTTGTCTTGTTGGGACTTCTGGGGGCTCGAGTTTAGCGGGCCAGTCATCGGGGCAGTCGGGGCAGGGAACGATGGTCCTTGCGTCATCCTCTGTTCAGGTGGCTCCGAGAATTGACCTTTCTACCCTACCGAGTATCCGAGCTTTCCGGGCGGCGGAAGATGAGTTGGCCACTATTTATGCATTGTTCTACTCAGACTCCGTTCCTCCGGTGGCGAGCTCTAGCGTTACTTCTCCGACGTTGCCGTCCCTGCTTTCCTTGACGCCATCCTTTGCTGAAGTTCTGGACGACGCGTTACAGGACGTGGTTGCCAGTTTTCATCGTCATTTGAGTAGGGGAATCGAGGCTGCTGTGGAAAGGGGAACCTCCTTCACCTTGGCCCGACAATGCGCCCAGGGTCAAGTAAATATCCTTAGGGATCTTCCTGGTGATGCAGGGGTAGCTTCGCTTCTGGAGGTAAAATTATTGGAGGTTGATCGGCTGGTGGCCGAGCTTCGAGTATTGCGGCAGGCTGATCTATCTGCTGCTATAAACGAGGAGCGGGATTCTCTTATCGCTGTTATAGAGAGGACTAGAGCTGCTCGGGATAGGACCAGACCGGCCATACTGAAGGATCTCAGCGACTTATCTGACCGGTATGATCAATTGAGTTACGCGAATGAAAATGTCACGGCTCGGGAGGAATCTGTTTCTCGTGAGATTATTGAGACACGGGAGCAGCTCCTTGCGCTTCAAAAGAAGTTGACTTTTTTGGAGTCTGAACTCGAGACTACCCGCAATGACAGGGGACTAATTGTTCAGGAGGCTGACAGGGTTACTCAAGCTTTGACTGACCTGGAGACTGCCTTGAAGAAATTGGAAGATGACTGTCAGGCGTTCTTGGGCTTGGACGATGAGGAGCATTTACTCCAGGAGGCCGAGCGTCACGCGGGGACCACCTCAGTAAGAAACCGCCTCCTAGAATTGAGTAATGCTGAAATGTAGTCGACTCTTTCTTCTTGTTTTGTTTCTGTTTTCTTTCTTTCTGAAAGGGACGTGATCCCAAAATATGTAATACTTTTTTCTTCCTTCAAATAAAGAGTACTTTCAATTCTACCCTTCATTTGTATTGCTTGTTGTGCCTGTGATGTTTCCCCTGTATAAGGGATATATTTGTGGACCTGTTACCCATGGCATACCTTGGTTTTAGGTAAAGATAACAAGTTTTGGTCAGGATACCTAAAGTAGCCACGGCAAAGTGGTCATGGGTGCTCTTGGCATTGGGAAAAGGAATGCCGTAGAGCAGATGGGCTCCTGGGGCATGATGAGGTGGTAGGTTTGTGCTAAGAAACTTAGCCGAGGATATTTGTGGGCCTATTATCCTTGGCGTACCCTGGTTTAGGATACGGATAATAGAATGAAGGGGAACTGACATACTTGCTCAGAGGTAACGAGGACATGACAAGTAGGAAAGTTTTTCAAACGCAGAGTCTTCCTACTCAGAGGTAATGAGTACATAGCAGGAGCGAACTCGACGGAGGGTATTGGTGGTCAACAGAGGACATTTGTGGTCAATAGAGGACATTTGTGGACCTATTACCCTTGGCGTACTCCGGTTGTGGGTACAGATAATAGGTCGAAAGGGGATCATCATACTTACTCAGAGGTAATGAGGACATGGCAAGTATGAAGGTTTCTTCGACGGAGCCTTCCCATTCAGAGGTAATGAGGACATGACAGGAGTGGGCTCAATGAAGGAGGGCACATAGAACGACTCAGAGGTAATGAGGACATGGAAGTTCTATGTAAGGGGTGATTTATTTTTGGCGGAAGTGGAACGACTCAGAGGTAATGAGGACATGGCCGTTTTAGAAATTTGTGGATCGATTACCCTTTTTTGTGCACTGAAAGTACGGGTATTGGATCGTGGAGGAGGATCTCCTCTAGGAAGGAAGTTCAGAGGTATGATCATACATAACTTTTTATCTGAAAGAGTGACCGGGATATGAGTTCAGAGGCACCATCGGGTACATGACTTGAGAATCTGGAGAATGGTGAGCGTGAGTTCAGCGGTACCAGCGGGTACATGACTCGAAAATCTGACAAACTATGTGGGTGAGTTCAGGGGTATCAGCGGATACATGACTCGAAAATCTGGAAATTATGAGGGTAAGTTCAGTGGTACCAGCGGGTATGTGACTCAATAATCTGGAAAGTTATGGGGGTGAGTTCAGTGGTACCAGCGGGTACATGACTCGAAAATCTAGAATATTGTGATAGTGAGTTCAGAGGTACCAGTGGGTACATAACTCAATGATCTGGGGAGAATATCATTTAGACATAATATTTCTTCAGGAACTTGCCGTTGACGGGCAACATGAGCAAGTCTCCGTTTTGCTTAGCGAGGCGGTAAGCACCGTTGGAGAATAATGTCTCGATGATAAATGGGCCTTCCCATTTTGGCTGGAACTTGCCGGCGGTCTTGTGAGTCATGACCATTGGCCTCCGGACAGCCAGAACAAGATCGCCCACTTGGAATGTTCTGATTTTGACCTTCTTGTTGAAGGCTCCTGAGATGCGTGCTTCGTACAGCTCGATCCTTTGCTGAGCTAGGAGGCGCTTTTTATCTAAGGCCTCTAACTCTTGCAGTCGATGTTGGTAGTTGTCATTCGTCGTCAATTGATAAGTGAGGGCGACGCGGAGTGAGGGTATTTGAGTCTCTAATGGGAGAACTGCCTCACTCCCGTACACTAGGAAGAATGGCGTATTTCCAGTGGCTGTTCGAACTGTGGTGCGATAAGCCCATAAGCATTCACCGAGCTTCTCATTCCAGTCACGTTTGTTGGAGAAGACAAACTCCTTGAGAAGTTTGATGATTGTTTTGTTGAACGCCTCTGCCAACCCGTTCGCTGCCGGGTTGTATGGTGTCGAAGCGACATTATAAATGCGGTGCTTATCGCAGAACCGATAGAATACGTGGCTTGCAAACTGCGGACTATTATCATGGATGATCCTTCGGGGCAATCCAAAGCGGTAGATGACGTGATGCTTAAGGAAGCTGATCACGTTTGAAGTCTTGACTTCTGCGAGTGGGACAGCTTCCGCCCATTTGGAGAAGTAATCAGTGATCGCAAGTATGAAGCGATGTCCTCGGGAGGAAGGTGGGGTGATTGGACCAATGATATCCATTCTCCATGCTTCGAATGGCCAGGACGCCACTGTCGGATGTAGAAATTTGGATGGTTGATGAATGAAGTCCGCGTGGACTTGGCAGGCTTTGCATTTTCTAGCATAATCTATCGCATCTGCCACCATTGTGGGCCAATAGTAGCCCATTCGTCGAAGGCGGTCTTGCAATTTTGGGCCGGGCTGGTGGGCCCCGCAGACACCGTCGTGAGCTTCTCGTACGGCTTCTTTGGCTTCTGTATTTGACAGGCACCGAAGCAGTAATCCGTCGTAAGAGTGGCGGTACAGTATTTTCGTCTCGGTATTGTAGAAGAATCTGAGAGAACGCCGTCTAATAGAGGTGGCTTCCTTTGGGTTCTCGGGCAGGATGTCGTAGACGACGAAGTCGATGAATGATTATCTCCAATCTAAGGCATCATCGATCGTCTGGGCGGAATAACTCGCCACGAATTGCACATTATTCTTGGGACAGACTAGTTCGTGGCCTATTACATCCACTGATTGGCGATCATAATTCGGAACTGCAAGGGAAGCGGCAAGACCAGCTAGGGCATCGGCTTCGATATTCCGGAGTCTGGGAACATGTTCGATGAAGAACCCCTCGAATGACGAGATGATATCGATCGCTATTTGGTGATAAGGGATCATGTCTTCGTGGCGGACTTCGTACGAGCCCCGGATCTGATTGACGATTAATTGGGAATCGCCGTATGCTTCAAGGTATTCTACCCCCAGCTCTCTTGCAAGTTGGAGGCCAATGACCAAAGCATTGTACTCGGCCACATTGTTAGAGCACGGCTCTGTGAGGGAATAAGCGCGGTTGATCGCCAATCCGGTAGGGGAGACTAGCACTACCCCGACTCCGACGACTATGTTGCCTTTAGGTCCGGTCCTCGAAGCACCGTCGAAGAACATTCGCCATATAGCCTCGTGAGAGGTTGCATGTGAGTCGGCGACCTCATCTGGGATCTCTTTATATATTCTGGAGGACTCCGAGCCTGGGTGGGCTGCTAAAAAGTCCTCCAGGGCTTGACCTTTGACTGCCTTTTGTGGGACGAAGATCATATGATAAGGGGACAGCAATATTGCCCATGTAGCGAGGCGAGAGCTGAGTGCCCCTGGTTTAGTCAAGAGGACCCTGAGAGGGTTGACTCGTGAGATCACGTGCATCGTTTATCAGGTGACATAGTATCGCATTTTCTGAATGGCGAACACCAGGGCGAGGAATTCTTTCTCCACAGCGGTGTATCGGTGCTCTGGTCCAATCATCATTCGGCTGAGGTAATATATGTCCTGTTCATGGCCTGTATTGCTGTTCTGTGCCAGCAGAGCCCCAAGGGAGTGTTCTATTGTTCGTACATAGAGCAGGAATGGTTTTCCAGGAACCAGGGCCACCAAAACTGGAGGATTTGACAAATATTCTTTGATGCTGTCGAAAGCACGCTGACATTCCTCGTTCCACACGAATGAGACTCCTTTCTTCATGAGGTACGTGAACGGTCGGCATCGCCCGGAGAGGTTGGAAATGAACCTCCTGATTTAGGCTAGCCTCCCTTGGAGGCCTCTGAGTTCGCGAAGATTTCTCGGGGGACCCATCTCCATGATTGCTTTTGTCTTCTCAGGGTCTACATGGATACCCTTTGCAGTGATGATGAAGCCTAAGAACTTCCCGCTGGATACGCCCGTATTAGGTCGAATACCGTCCTCAGATCCTGCAGATGGTCTCCTTTGCAGCGGCTCTTAACGGCTATATCGTCAACGTAGCACTCCACTGTCTTGTGTAAGTGGTCTCTGAAGATGATGCTCATGGCTCTTTGATAGGTGGCATCGGTATTCTTCAAACCGAAAGGCATGACTGTGTAACAGTACGTGCCAATTGGCGTTTGGAATGATGTATGCTTTTCGTCATCGGAAGACATTTTGATTTGGTTGTACCCCGAGAAGCCATCCATGAATGACATACGTTCGAAGTCGCAGGTATTGTCGATCATGATGTCTGTGATAGGAAGGGGGAATTCATCTTTGGGGCACGCCTCATTAAGATTGCGAAAGTCGATGCAAATTCGAATCTTCCTATTCTTCTTGAGGATGGGTACTATGTTGGCGACCCAGTCTGGATGTTGCTCCTCACGAATAAAGCTGCTGGCTATCAGTTTGTTGACTTCGGCTTCGATTGCATCCATAATGCCTGGGCGAAAGCGTCGTTGTTGTTGGACTGGCTTTGCATCTGGCCGAACGTTGAGTTTGTGAAGAGCAACATCGAGATTTAACCCTGGCATGTCTTCATAGCTCCAGGCGAACACATCAATGTATTCTCTGACAAGTTCTAGCAGCGACTCCCGTTCTTCGTCTGTTAGGCTTTTACTGATGAAAATTAGTTTCGGAGAAGATTCGCTGCCGAGGTCAACTTGTATAACCTCATCTTCAGTAGGAGGTTCTCTCAGTTCGAACCGCTTTTCCTATTGTGCATCCAATTGTTGGGCCCACGGCTCTAGCTCGAGGATCTCGAGGATGTCTTCGTCTTCCTCGTAAGCGTCGACAAAAGCCATGTTGACGGACATAACTTGTCTAAACACATCTCCGATGCTGGTATCCGAGTCGGAAGTTGGTGATCCGGTTGAACGTGAATGCCAGTCGTATTCTTCATCTGAACTTTCAGGGGTCGTAGTGGGCGTTACATACCCTAACCCGTATCGAGTTTTGTTATAGTAGTTCCGTGGTTTGCCCGCCGGGACTGGCAGCTTCAAAGGTAATCGTCGCCCAATGCCGTAGTTTAAACCTGGCATTGTCTCCAGATCGTACCCCTATTTCTGCATAAGATATTTGGATTGAGGGCTATAGAGATACAGAGGCAGTCTTCCGGCATCTGACCCGAGGTCGGCTTCTTCTATGGTGAGGGGATGCGGGTTGTTTGTCCGGCCGAAGTTGATTGGATGGTCTCCTCTCTCGAATATTCGGTAAGCGTCTTCTACTGGAGTAAGCTGGATCGTGGTGTACACATTTATCACCTGTGTGTGTAGGTGAGAGCCTATACCGTGTTCCATAGCATACATTGTACATAGCTTATTGAGCTCGGTGTAGTTCAAAGATAACCCTTTATTGATGAAGTAAGGTATCTTTTCTAGAGGAATTACATCATCTGCGAAGGGAACATCAGTGTGGGCGGCCACATACTTGGTTAGCTCCGGTTCCTCTTTGGCTACCCCCTGCGTGAATGAAGACTGAGAGGACGACCTGGGAAGCTTGATTGTCAGTGGTTCAGTTGATGGAGCAGAGCGTAGAGTTGTTGGCAGACTAGCGACCCCCAGTTTGGTATTTGATATAGGGCGAGGAGTGGCTGGTTCGCTAGAAGTGTCAGACCTTGCATCGGGGTGACGACCCTTCCTGGGAAGGCGTATCGTCAACGGCTTATCGGAGGGATTGAGCTTCCCTGTTTGGGGTTGACTGACTCTCGGCAGTCTGATTGTTAGTGGCCCCGTTGTGGGTCTCGGCACTTGGCCGGACCTTGGCAGCTGGATTATCATCTGCTCCTCTTGCGCCGAGAGGCTGATTGCGTCCTTCCGCAAAGTGGCAGTAAGGGGTGCGGACTTGCCCGGTTTGCGAGCTTGGAGGTGGATCGTTAGGGGTCCTTCTGATCCCGTAGCTGTCTCGGTATGAGCTTGTGCATCTCCTTCATCAAGGTGCCTCTTCGACTTTTCGTATAGACAGGAGTCTGAGTAGTAGGATTCGACCCCCATGAAGGGATCGATGTCAGCAAATTCTGTCTTCACGAAGCTGTGTTTGTCGACATATTTGAAGCACTGGTATAGCGTGGAAGGCACGATCATGTAATCGTGTATCCATGGGCGCCCCAAGAGGATGTTATAAGAAGTGTCTGCATCTATGACGTAGCAGGTGACTTCGGATTGGAGGTCGCCAATTTGACACTTCAGACGAATCTTCCCAATAGGGTAGCTCCTGCCCGAATTGAAACCGCTGATGGCGGTGCTTGTAGGTGTCAGGCGATGCATTGGGATGCGGAGATGATATAGCAGGCCCTTCGGGATGATGCTTATGGAAGAGCCGGGATCTATGTGCATCCGATCCACCTTCACGTCGTCGATGTACCCCGTGTAGTATAGCGGGCGATCGTGTAGGTTGGTCTTGATGAGCATGTCTTGTGGAGTGAAGACGATATTGGGCATTGCTTCCGTGCAGGCACTGTCTTGGAGATCCATGGGTGAGTCCTCCCCGGTGAGGTTGGACTGAGCCAGATAGGCATCGACATTTTGGAGTGCTTCGCTCAATACAATACGAACGTCCTTGGAGAGCCTTAGGAGTTCGTACAGTGATAATTTGGCCGGTGTGTTAGCCAATTGTGCTAAGATGTCAAAGTTGTAGGGCCTCTCTAGCCCTTGGGCTGCTTCTTTTCGGAGGGATTTGTCGAAGCGAGTCTCCTTCGGCCTAGGCTTGTCGGTCGTCGAAGGCTGAGCTGGTCCCGGAGCATCAGTCATAGTGGGTTGATGATTTTCAGCTGGATTGTCAACCACAGGTTGGGATTGTGCTCCGGACCGCGTGACGACGGCTGTAGCTTCCTCGTTGTCTGCCGAGATTGTGTGGCAGGTCCTGACTTTTCTACTTTTCTTTTTATCGGTGGTAGATGGTGTGGGTCGAGTCACTTCTGACACCAAGTCTGGATGGACCCACATGACCTTCCCTCGTGATGTGGTGAGAGGTACTAGACCAGCAGACTGATCTCGGAGAGGTGGAAGATTGGTAATTTCCATTGTCGCCAGAGGGACAAGGATCATCCCGTCTTGAGTCTCCGTCGGAGGGAAGCTGCCGAATTGTACAGACACCATATTGGCCGCCACGGTTACCTTTTCGAAATCGATGGCCAGAGCGTTCGAATCGATGAGGTTCTGGATGTACCATTTCAGCTGGTAGCAATCGTGTGTAGCATGATGAACATAAAGATGATAATGGCAGTATTTCGGATTCTCCATCTCTGCTGGTCGCGGCTCCCGTCCTGGTGGAGGAAGCTGAATTCTGTCCCCTTGTATGAGCATGTCCAAGATGGTCTTGACGTGACTGTCTTCGAAGGAGTAATCGATTTGCGGCCATTGTTTGTCTGCTGGCTTCGGCTCAGGTTTTTGTGCAGTATCGGCCACCATAGCCTGCTTTCCCTTGCTGTCTCGATTGTTAGAGGGGCTACCCCCATTATCGTTGTTGGGACGCTTGCCCTTGTTTTCTCCTTCCGAGATGTGCAATCCCAGTTGGCGAGGCTTCTTCAGTCGTTCTTCGGCGCTTGTGGCGCTGATGATGAATGTTTTCCAATCTTTGAATTGACTTTCGCCCATCCAGATACTGATTGTTGGGAGCAGTCTCTTTTGGCAAATTTCAATTAAAGAGGAATCTGGATTTCTGGAAGGCAGCTTCATGGCGGTTTGGCGGAACCGCTCAATATAGTTCCTTGTTAACTCCTTCTCCCTTTGGACGACGTCCATGAGGGTGGACATGGTGACGTCCTGCCCTACTTCGTAGAATCTCTCCAAGAACAGGCGCTTGAAGCTGGCGAAGGAGTGGATGCAGTTGTCTGGCAGATTGCGATACCAATCGAAAGCGACTCCTTCCAATGCCCCAATGAATAGTCGCGTGAGGATAGCATCATCATGGGGTAGATGGTCGGTGGTAACCTCGAAGTAAGTGATGTACCGACTTGCTGAGGTCTTGCCATCATACGGGTTGATATTGAACGGCTTATATTTTGGTGGGAATGGCACATCCCTCCATTCGGCGGGGTATGGTTGCCGCATTCTGAGGTCTTGGGCATTTTCTCGGGCATGAAACATGGCTCGGAGCTCCTGGACCTCTCTTCTTACTTCTCGGGCCTCATCTGTCACGGTAGGGGCTGTTACTTCGGGAGGATTATTGCCCAGGTTTGGAGCCGCTGAGTTCGAATCCGCATTGACCGCGGGACCCGTGCTTGTTTGACCAGGCGTTCCTCCTTGTAGAGTTGGTAGGGCCGCTTTAATCTCGTCTACAGACTTGACCAAAGCAAGTAATATGGCTTCGAGATTGTCGATGCGCTGGCGATCATTAGAACTACCTTGATTGCTGTCCGTCATGAAAACCGTCTTTATATGAGGAGTGATGGAAGGAACGGTGGAGGATGTGCCCTCCGAGTCGTACCCATGCACCGAGAAGTCATCGGAATAGGTGGAAATATTCTCTTCGGGCTCGGACTCGGAGGGAACAGTATCCCCAGCTTCAGATCTTGCTTCGTCTTGAGAGTTACGGATGTCCTCGGGGACATCAGCGTCTGTTGTACCTGATGGGAGAGTTTTTTCCCCGGGCTCGGCTTCTTGAAACATCGGATTGTTGTGGATGTTCGGAGGAGTGCTACCCCCAGTTCCCTCAACCCCCAGCGATGTGGATGATGAATTTCCTATCGCGGTAGATTTCGTCTTTGAACGGGTGTGTTGGAATACACCGGTAGAGGACAACCGTTTAGACGATAGTTTCTTAGCTGTAGTGGTTGATATCTTGGGACTGGAGATACTTGTTTTTTTCCCTCTTCCTTCGGCGGGGACCTTTTGAGTGGAATTGCAGGGGACAACAGGAGGTGCCTCATCTTCTGAGCTCGGATGTCGTAGTCTTTGGAAGACGGACGGCCGGTCTTCCATTGCTGCCGCACTGTTGCAACAGCAGTTGACGATAATTTGGGTGCAGTGATGTCCAAGCGAGGACTCTTTGCACGCCGAGGCTCCTTCTCTTTCCTTGCGCTTGTGGAGGATCGCCTCACGCAGGTCAGAGGAACCACTTTGTCCTTTTGCTGTCGGGGGCTGGACTCGAGCGGTTCTATACAACTTCCTATCAGAGGCCCGTGTGATAATCAACGGGATGCCCCGATAGTTAGAGGTTGGGACAGCTGCCTGGGCTTGGTGAGCCCGCGCTGCCCTAGACTTCCTCCTTTTAGCACTTGCGGGTACGTAATAGGAGGAGTCCAAGTTGAACACCACAGAGTCTGGCTTATCATCCAGAGAACCATTAGAGTCAGGACCGCATGAGAGACGGTCGAAGACTGATCGAGAAAAGCGTGAAACGGATGCTATACGGCTAGAGTTGGGTATCGTACAGGCTGTCTGCATGCGGTTGTCTTCTGCCGTCGGATGATTTGTTTTTATGCGGTTGGGAGTCACGATCGTGTAGGCTGGCCGCATGCGGTTGGCAATTGTAGACGCATAGGTTTTCTGCAAGCGATTGACTTTCTTAGCCACATGAGTTTCATCCGTGTGGTTGGCAGCTGTAGCCGCATAAGCTATGCGGCTGACAGATATGGCCGCATGAGTTTTCTTCATACGGCTGGCGGATGTAGCCGCATGAGCTTTCTTCCTGCGGCTGATACCCTTATGCGGCTCGGATCTCATAGAATTTCTCCTTGCCCCTGCAAGTCCAGTATTATAGTATTTTCTTCTGCCGAACTTGGGGACAGCAGAGTTGTCTACGGTCTGAAGTGGGCTTACAGGAGAGTCCTTCTCGCCGTCTTGAGCAACAGAGGATATCCTATCGAGGGCTTGGGGAGGAGCAAATGATTTTGGCCTCCATTCTTTGCGAGACTTCGTGCTGCGGGCGCACTTCTGGACCCGGCCAGCGCTTTCTTCAGAGTGCATCTCTTCAAATGCCTGTTGGTCGAAGCGGACGACCATCTTTTGTTGCGTGGAGCCTAGTTTGGCTGCATCCGATTGCATCACCAACTCCTTAGTCGTGGAGAAGTTAGTCCCCAGCAGAGTCGCCATCGTGTTTGCCATGAAATATAAAAGAACAGAATAATTATCGGAGGACCGAACTTTTACTTCATGTTACAAACTCGCTTGTACAAAGAAAGCCTAGGGACGAAAACATAGGTACAGCAGTCTAAGTACAATTGTTTATTTTAGATTTTGGAGGGTGACGATAGAGGCTCGGGAAGGCGATGGCAGCCCTGCCTTACTCCTTGGACGATCGGTATGCAGCCTTGGCTCCTGTGAAAAGATGGTTGGCATCGATGAAGAAATGCTCTTCTTGCTCTCCCTCTGACTGCTCTTCTGGCTTCTCTCTCTCTGTGTGTATTCTCTCTTTGACTATGGGGGGAAGTCTCTCTGTATATACGTATTTCTCTCTGATGTTGTATATCTTTTCAAGGGAATGGCACCTTGCTATTTATAATAGTGGGATGTGATCATTAGGGTTGCCAATGATTAGCTCTTGGAGATGGCGGCGGCCCATTGATTGGTCAATCCAGGCCGTTCAGTTTTGATTGTGACGAATCCGAGCCATCGAGTGTAGATTACACCAAATTCCATTAGCAATTAATGCTGATTGGAATAAATCTTCCTCATAATGATCTTCTGAAAATTAAATTTATTCTCCTGCCACGTGTCCCAGATTATTGGGATTTGACGCAATCTTTAATGGCAGCAAATTTGAGGAATTAATCGGTTTAGGACACGTGTCCTAGGAGCTGCTGGAGGATCTGGACCGCATGACGAGTGAGCCGCATATGAATTTGAACCGCATATGGTTAAGCCCATGTGTCAGGACTGCCTGGGCAGTGGCCCTCACTTGAGCCCTCGAACCACAGGGGAGTAATCCTTGTGAGCCGCATAGGTTCATATCTGACCGAGCCGTATGGACATGATCCTCTTGAACCGCATGAGAAGTCCTCGCTCGAGCCGCATGGGGCTTTCTTGGCCTGAGCCGCATAGGACAGATTCACTCTGAACCGTATGAGAAGTTCTTTGCTCGAGCCGCATGAGGCTTTCTTGGCCTGAGCCGTATAGGACAGATTCACTCTGAACCGCATGAGAAGTTCTTTGCTCGAGCCGCATGAGGCTTTCTTGACCTGAGCCGCATAGGATTCATTCTAAACCGCATGAGAAGTGAGCCGCATATGAACGCCCACGTGGCAAGGCCACGTGGCATTTTTATGGCTCTCGGAGGGATTTGTGTCAGAGATCTCTTTTCTCTTCCCTAGAGATTCATCATTATGACAGAGTCATAATTATCTGCTTTTGTGTCAGCGCTGTCTACTTTTTAGAGGGGTCAGCCGTCAAAGCAATTAATATCGCATGGGTCGGAGGGGAGCACTGTCAGGCCACGTGTCTTCTGAGACGCATGGAATGCCTTGGGCCGCATAGCTCCTTATGCCGCATGACTCCCTGAGCCGCATGGGTTTTCTGAGCCGCATGGATCTTTCCTGGCCGCATGAGTGATTTTCTTCAGTATTTTCCATGCTTCTACAAGATCCCCTTCAAAGTTTTCAATTTGTAAAATTGAAATACTTTGAATAAGAAGCATGGCTGTATTCTTCCAGCCGCATATGAAATCCTGACCGTATAGAAGTCCTGGCCGCATAGATTGTTCAGCCGTATAGGTGACTCAGCCGCATGAGACTGTTCAGCCGCATAGCTTCTCGCCACGTGTACGGGTTTTTAATTGCCTTAAATTCGTTTTAGCGCCGTCTTTGTAGGGGGGAATCCCAAGTCAGGGCGCATAGCTTCTCGCCACGTGAGGATGCAGTTCGAGGCGCTGCAGCAGGGGACGATGACGGTTGTGCAGTACACTTCAGAGTTTACTAGGCTCAGCAGGTTCGCAGAGAACCTAGTCAGGGCGCCAGAGGACAGAGCATGGAGATTCAGGAAGGGTCTCACCAGGGAGCTGTGACACGCGGTGGCGATTAGTCAGGCAACGACCTATGTGAGCATCCTTAAAATTGCTCAGGCTATAGAGAAGGAGGCAGACCCGAAGCTGAAGAGGGACCAAGACATCGGCAGCAGCAGTTTCCAGGCACCAGCGAAGAGGGTTCAGACTCAGATTCAGGCGAGACCTCAGCAGCCGGCACAACAGCATCACCGCCCACCCAGAGCTTCTGTGCATCAGCATCAGAGGCAGCAGCAGGCAGTTACTTGCACATTCTGTTACCGGTCGGGACACCGCTTCGACGAGTGCCGCAAGAGGCTCGGGCTCTGTTTATTCTGCGGATCAGACGCACACCAGATGAGAGATTGCCCACAGGTTGCGGCTAGACTGACTGGAGGACCTAGAGGAGCTGGAGGACCACCAGAGGGGACCAGCTTTACCCACTCAGCAGCAGCAGTTTGTACAACGTCAACAGAGGGGAGGACCACAGCAGGGACGTGCTTACGTCATGGTGACAGTTGAGGAGGATGAAGCAGTACCAGATATGATCACAGGTTCTATACTTTTACATTCTTTTCCTGCCATTGTATTGTTTGATTCTGGAGACACCCATAGCTTCGTATCATATGAGTTTCTGCATAGACACGGTTTCACACCCAAGCCCACTAGGAGGAACTGTCGGATTATGACAGGAGGAGGGATTGTGCCAGTCAGTGAGATGGTGGATTGCCCTATCACTATTGCTGGGAGAGAGATTAGGGCTCAACTTCTGGTGATGCCATCGCCCGGATTCGACGTAGTCCTCGGCATCGACTGGATGAGCGAGCAGTTTACCGTAATAGACTGCCATAAAGGGAAGGTGATCTTCAGCCCGCCAGGAGTTCTACCGTTCGAGATCAGCAGGCATGTTGCAGAAAGGCCAGAGGGAGTCTATTTCGGAGCTGTTGTAGAGGACCAGGAGTTGCCGCATCCACTTATTGCAGAGTATCTCGACGTCTTCCCCGAGGAGTTGCTAGGATTGCCGTCAGATCGAGATGTGGAGTTCAACATCGACCTATTGCCCGGATCAGCGCCGAAGTCCCAGCATTATTAGAAGATCAACCCGAAGGAAGCTGCAGAGTTGAAGGCCCAGATTGATGAGCTGGAGGGCAAGGGTTTTATTCGATCCAGTACTTCACCCTGGGGAGCACCGGTACTCTTCGTGCCTAAGAAGGATGGAACGGTGAGGATGTGTATTGATTACCGTGCACTCAACAACATCACCATCAAGAATAGATACCCTTTGCCATGGATTGATGAGCTGTTTGACTAGCTTAGTAGAGCGAAGGTCTTTTCCAAGATTGACCTTCGGTCGGGATATCATCAGATGAAGGTACGGAAGCATGATATTCTGAAGACAAATTTTAACACCCGTTACGGCCAGTATGAGTTTCTGGTAATGTCGTTCGGACTAACCAATGCCCCAGCAGTATTTATGAACTTGATGAATAAAGTTTTTCATAAGTATCTAGACAAGTTTGTTGTGGTCTTCATTGACGACATTCTGATATATTCGAAGAGCGAGGAGGAGCATGTGGAGCACCTGCGGATCGTGTTGGAGATTTTACGGAAGGAGAAGCTGTACGGGAAACTCTCAAAATGTGAGTTTTTCTTGGACCGGGTAGAGTTTTTGGGGCATGTGGTGACTGGAGAGGGGATTTCGGTGGATCCCAAGAAGATTGAAGCAGTGGAAGCATGGGCACCTCCCAAGTCAGTAGCAGAGATTCGTAGTTTCCTGGGGCTAGCAGGTTACTACAGGAAGTTTATGAAGGATTTTGCCAAGATTGCAGAGCCTATGACAAAGCTTATGCCGAAGGACGAGGAGTTCATCTGGAGCGACGCCTGCCAGTCAGCATTTGAGGAATTGAAGAGAAGACTCATGACAGCACCTGTTCTAGCTTTGCCATCGGGATCGGGAGGATTCGTCATCTACAGCGATGCTTCAGGGAAAAGCTTGGGATGTGTACTGGAGCAGAACAAGAAGGTCATAGCTTATGCTTATAGACAGTTGAGGCCCCATGAGAAGAATTATCCCACACATGACTTGGAACTTGCAGCAGTCATATTTGCCTTGAAACTGTGGAAGCACTATTTGTATGGAGAGAGAGTAGACATCTTCACGGACCACAAAATCCTAAAGTATGTCATTACTCAGAAGGAGCTGAATATGAGGCAGCGCAGATGGCTGGAACTCATGAAGGATTTCGACATCAGTCTGCAGTACCATCCTGGGAGGCAAATGTGGTGGCCGATGCTCTCAGTCGATATCATGTTGCCATGTATCTCACTATGGATCGACATCTTCCGGAGGATCTTTAGAGCCTTGGGATTGAGATTGTTCTACCAGGATTTGGAGGAAAGTTGATGCACATGCAGATACAGTCAGGATTGTTAGAGAAGATCAAGGAGGCCCAGTTTCTTGATGAGGGATTCTGATGTCTTAGAGCTCAGGCGGAGGTGGGATTGCTCGACGACTTCACTATTGCGGAGGATGGATCCTTGAGGCACGGGAACCAGTTGTGTGTGCCCAAGGATCTGCGGGAGGAAGTGATGCAGGAGGCCCACCAGTCGCAGTATTCTATTCATCCTGGGTCTACCAAGATGTACAAGGATCTGCGAGAGTATGTTTGGTGGTATGGGATGAAGAGAGAGGTTACCAGATTTATTTCCAGATGCCTTGTGTGCCAGCAAGTCAAGGCGGAGCGCCAGAGACCAGCAGGATTACTCCAGCCTTTACCTATTCCGGAATGGAAGTGGGAGCATATCACCATAGACTTCGACTCTAGATTTTCGCGTACTCCCAGTGGCAAGGACGCTATTTGGGTGATCGTGGACAGACTGACGAAGTCTGCTCATTTTATTCCATTCAAGGTTGGGCTGTCGACCGAGAAGCTTACAGACCTCTACATGCGTCAGATCGTGAGGATTCACGGGGTACCGGTGAGCATCGTTTCAGATCGAGACAGCCGCTTCACATCACACTTCTGGAGGAGTCTACAGCTGAGCTTGGGGTCACAGTTAAAGTTCAGCACCGCCTATCATCCACAGATAAACGAGCAGTCCGAATGGACCATTCAGACATTGGAGGTCATATTACGGGTTTGTGCACTCGACTTCGGCGGTTCGTGGGAGGATCACTTGCATCTGGTGGAGTTTGCCTATAACAACAGTTATCAGGCTAGCATCGAGATGACCCCGTTCGAGACGTTGTATGGGCGGAGATATCGCACGCCATTATCCTGGGATGACGTTGGCGAGAGAGCTTTGCTTGGGCCAGAGATGGTGGTAGACTCAGCTGAGAAAGTCAGACTGATCAGAGAGCGTCTCAGAGTTGCACAGGATCGGCAAAAGTACTGGGCAGACAGTAGCAGACGGACACTAGAGTTTGCGGTTGGAGATAGAGTGTTCCTGAAGATCTCACCGACTAGGGGCGTCATCAGATTCGGCAGAGGCGGGAAGCTCAGTCCAAGATTCATCGGACCTTTTGATGTGACGGTGCGGATTGGCGAGGTGGCATATCGACTAGCACTTACAGCTAGCTTGGAGGGAGTACATGATGTTTTCCACGTGTCTCAGCTCCGATTCTATATTCCAGACCCGAGCCATGTGGTGGACTACTCCGAGCTGGAGGTGGGCCCGAGATTAACCTACGAGGAGCAGCCAGTGGAGATCCTTAATCGGAGGGAGAAGCGCCTGCGGAACCAGACTATTCCACTTGTCCGCGTCATGTGGAGACACCACTCTCCGGAAGAGTCCACATGGGAGCACGAGGACGAGATGCGGGAGCGCTATCCCACTCTGTTTGATTGATTTGATTGTACTCTGTTCTTATGGAATTCTATTTTCAATAAATGACTTGTGTTTGGACCTTTTGTGATTTGCTGAGATTTGTTTTTTTGGTCCTTTGAATTTTGAGGACGAAATTTTTTTAAGGGAGGGAGATTTGTAACTCCACTTCCTATTTTTTTAAAATAAATAAATTCGATTTCAAAAATTATATAATTGTTATTATTAGCTTTAAATAATAAATTAGTTTTAATTTATAAATTGGTAATCTATTTTTGGAGGGAATTAATTTTGGGCTACTTTTCAAATTTGAAAAGTTGTTATAACAACTTTGGGCCCACCATGTGAATTCTTAACTGTTTTTAAACAAATTCCTGAAATAATGAAAAGGCAAGGGGGGTTTTTGCTAAATTTTATTGCAGGGGGGGGGGGGCGGGGGACTTAAGTAAATATTATTGTTTGCGGAGGGGGCAAACTGCAAATATTCACTTTCCTTATAATTAGTGAATGAGAACAGAAGTTCTCATTCTTATTTGTTTTCCTCTCTGTTCAGTAAAAATTCCTTGTCCTCTGTTACTCCTCTCGGTGACGGTGCCGATCCATCCGACGACGGCTCGGCGACGGTGACGATCCCAACGGCAACGACGACGGCGATGACGACAGCAACAGCAGTTAGAGCGTGGCAAAGACGATGAAGACAGAGGCGCGCACGGCAATTTTCGATGTCTGAGCCGATCCACTCGACGACGGCGTAGCATAGCTTGACTCACCCTCCGGCGATCATCGGTAAGCTTCGATTCGAGCCATCCTGAACTCAATTTTGTGATGTTTGATCCTCCTCTACTCGTGCTTTACTTCTCATTTTAAATTGTTGATCCGATCCACTTCAGATCGGAAGTGTTGAGCGAGTTGCTGAGGATTGGAAGATCTTCCTGCGATCTTCGATTTCAAAGTTACTCTGGTGAGTCCTAACCGAGACTCCGTAGATTTGAATTTTGGTTCATGGTTGCTCTTCTGTGTTTGCTCGGTCGAGCAGTTGTTGCGGAATGTTTGGATCATTTTGATTTTAGTTTTTGTTTAATTTTGGGTTTGGATGGATCATGGAGACCTAGGGATGTCTCTGTTCAATTGCGTTGTTCGAATGTTAGTTTGGACTTAGAATCTTATCGATCCATCTCTGACTACAACTTGTTTGTATTTATGCCGCAACCAGGGACGTAGCTGTGAATCGAGCGCGAAGGGTCGTGTCCGAGTCCGTGGAGAGTTCTCTTGGCAGGAATTCATCTCAGGTAAACTTGTTTCCCCTTGACTCTTGTATTTCCATCTCGAGTGTTATTTTTGAAGACTGTGTCCGTGTCTTGCAGAGATCCGTTGATTGATTCAATAGTGAACCTACCAATGACTCGTGTCCAAGTTTCAGCCATGTCCTACATTTGTTCTTGGATGACTGTAGGGTCGGGGTGGATACGAGCTTGAACCAAGTTGATCGTATGATGTTGAGTTGGTTGCTGCATATTTTTTTTTGAATTCAAGTTTTTGGTGACCGTTGGCAAATGAACCAGGGAGCTGGGTTAGGAAAGTTTAGTTCAAACTTTATTTGTAATATTGGGTGACCGTTGACAGGGAGACTGGAGGATTTTAGTCCATTGCTGCATTATTTTTATGTGTAATAAATTGTGATGTTGTGGGAACTGTTGTTCAGATGGGTATAGCTGTTATATTTAATTTTGTACAGTAGAGTAGAGTGTTGAGCCAAGTCATTTTGCTGAGTTTTATATATTTTTTGTATGAGCATTATATTGAGTTAGAATCTGTAGTTGGGCTGGTTGGGTTTGTAACTTGGGTTGGCTAGTACTGTGGTTGAAATTCTCTAGAGATAGTGTTCTTCCAAATTCTATTTATTCCAAGTTGCTAAATTACTAATGGTTGGGCCATACTTTCAGGTGTATGAACATTTTGATAGAAATTGTGTTATGTGGTAATATGGCCTATGTATTTTAGACTTTGATAAACTTAAGTTTTAGTTCCAAAATATTTTGAACAAGCTAATGTTATTTTAAGACAATTACGTTCTAAACAAATTGATAATTTACCTCTTTACCATTATAGATATCTTAAGTTACTAAAGGACTGTAGTTAAGTTGCTAGTTAAGCTCTAGCTAAATAAGAGAACTAGGCTATCATTATTGGAATTTATCCTAATCAACTTGTACCAATATAAATCAGGAGGACATCCAGTTCCATTGTTCACCCGTAATTTCCCAGAGCCAGGCAAGTACTTTTCTACGGTTTTGTGTATTTACATTCTTGTACCCTTCCTTGTGACACGTCATAGCACGATATTCATGTACCCCTGTATTCCCGTACCCTTGTTCTTGTACTTATTAGTGTCGGGTGGGGAAATACACTAGCTATGTGACCAATCTCGGTTACTATATATTCATGTGCCTAGCTTAGGCCTTGCACTGTACACGCGGGTCCTAAGTCGTACCATATTTATGTACTCCTGTGCATGTACTCACCCCAGCCGGTCACATGGACTAGATGTATTTTGATATTGTGCCCTTATCATATCTGGTACTTCAGGATTATAGATTCATTCCTGTACATTACATGTTCCTGTACTTTACTTTTTCCTGTACTATAGTTCCTGTACTCATTTCCTGTACTACTTTCCTGTACATTTTCTTGTTCATTCCTGTATATCTTTTTCCTGTACCCCTGTACACATTTCATATCATGTTCATGTTTTATTACCTAGAACTGTACTTTGCTCCGCTCTTGAATATGATATATTACAGGTGAGTTGGAGGCCCTGTGCGACACCTATTATGGACAGGATGTTGTTATTATTGCTGAGCCAGCTGGAGCTGTGTTGGATCTAGAGGCTGCAGAAGCCTAGAGCTTACCTTAGCACTTTACAGTTTTACTTTGTATTTGAGACTAGTAGACTCTGTCTTTTATTCTGCTGGAATGTAATAAAAATACTTAGACTTGTATTCTGGATTTGGGGACACATTTGTAGATGCTGTGATTTCATACTTGTTCATGTTTATCTGGTTAGTTTTCCTAGATTGGTACAGCTTACTTTGTTGTGTCTAACGACAAAGGCTGGGCGTGTTCGACTCGTATCCGATTATTTGGGAGCGGGTCGGGACAGTATAGGATTAGAAATTTAGGATCTCATCCACATATATGACATTCTATCTCGCCTTCATTTCGAACTCCCAAATTACTATCTTGATTGCTTCTTGTTTGAATTATTCTTCCGTTAACCTTTATCCCTCTATCGTGTGTACTAGGTCGTCATGTTCCATCATTCAATCACACTACTAGTTCAACTCTTATAAGTTGGGTAGGAAGCCCCACAACCTAACTTCTTTTGACTTAACCAAGGCCTTAGATAAGAAGACAGTAGGACGACTGCATAGGCACGAACACCGGACATGACATAGATTCTTAAGTAGCTTAAGCTGTTTATATGTTCTTTCATCATTATCTTACGTATTTTTAATTGGACTACCTTGACTAATGTTGCTATTATAGCCTAGTTTTGCGAGCTTACTCTCTCATCGAGCTTGTTCAGGACGTATGTTTTATGGTGGGCGCCCACTGATACATTGTCTTATAAGAACCTGTGTATTGTGGTCTGATCAACCATCGTACAATTGGTTCGCCTTTCGTATGATTTTACGTGGATTAAGATATGGTTAGCTTAACATATTTTCCCTCTAAGATCTTATCCACGGGTTGTTGACATTTTGAATTCTTTATTAAACACTCTTTCAATTGCTTGACTCAAAATCTATCTGAATCTATTCTAACATTGCCCTTATCTTCGTGCCAGCAATATGACTCTACACAGCGGAACACCTCTACCCTAGCCATCATATCTGGTGATGCAACTTCTCAGGAAGAACAGGTTTCCCCAATGACCCCGGTGACTCGGTATCAGCTAGAGCCACAGCAGAATACCACGAACCCATCGACGGTACAGCAGGAAGCCCAAGTGCCCCCAGTCAGCCAGGTTGAGCAACCCACTGCAGTACCACCGGGAGAGACTGTACCATCCCCATTGCCTCAGCAGTTTTCACCACAGCCTGGACCCTAGCTGCCCTCACTTCCGACTGGTGCGGACCCAACCACCCAGTTTATGTATGCTATGCTACAATCTCAGTGGCAACAAATGGAAATATTGAGGCAGAGCATGATGGCCCACCTAGCTAGACCTCCACCACCAGCCCCGATACCAAA
The DNA here is from genome assembly GCA_029216955.1 of Iris pallida. Classification (NCBI taxonomy): domain Eukaryota; kingdom Viridiplantae; phylum Streptophyta; class Magnoliopsida; order Asparagales; family Iridaceae; genus Iris; species Iris pallida. Next base: position 10,546,999 of record JANAVB010031219.1, read on the forward strand.
TCTAGCACCAGCTCCGCAACCTTATCTGGGCTCCATTAAGGATTTTATCGACATGGGGCCTAAGAATTGTAACGCCCCAGTCCCAAAATACGTAGGACTAGGAACGTAGACATGCCAGCTGTATACATACGAAGTATACTCCAATATATGGAAACCTCGTATGAATACATAAGCTGTAAAATGCTGTAGAACCATAACTAATCTCATCCACACAAAATAAATGAATAAAAGATATCATATAATGGTAATGAATTGTCTTGATACAATATGTTGGGCGGAGACAAATCCACTACCAACAAGTAAAGGAAAAATACAAAAGAAAAGAAATGAATTTGGCGAGGGAAGCGAAGACGATCCAAATGCAATCATCCTCGAAGCCCCATCAGTAAGAGCATAACGTTCCGCAGAACGTCAGTGGCCGTCAGTAATCATGGGTAAGCTGACCCGCGTCTCCGACGGAGCTCACGGGTTACAAAAGGGAAAGTGCATCGAAGCCCATACGCTAAGGAATTGTCCACCCCGCCCAATGCCTACTGTGTTGTATCCACAACACAAATCCATTATAACCGCTAAGTCAAACTAGCATGCAATCTCTATTAGCGGTTATTCCTATCACACGGCTTGTACGTACTGGTGGCTAGCCAATCACGCACGTCCGTGTTCTACATACGACACACAACTTCGTGGTACAACGTGTCAAGGCCAATGAATGCAACACACAAGGTGGTCCCCTAAATCTAGGTTTAATTTGTAAGAAAAATAATACATAGCAGGAATTATAAATGAACAGTAAGTTCTAACAGGTTATGCCATGTATCACAGTTTATTTTGCATAAAGAAAATAAATAATGCATAAAATATGAGCTAAAATAAATAAACAGCAAATGGCAAGGTGTCTTGCCTGGTAGGACGCCTGGTGTACTGCAATGCTCAATGTTGCACGAACTGCGACTTCGGTGTTACAATGGCTCAAAGGCTTCTGACGAGGGCACGGACAGTTCCATTGGGTCCAGAATGGTCAATTTAGTTAGGGTGGACATAAGAGAGTACAGAATTTGTAATGGAGTAGAAATTATAGGGTGGGTCGCGGACAGGAGGATAGTCGAAGAAAATTGGAAAATAATAAATATGCGATTTTGAAAAGTATTTATAATACTTAAAAATATATTTTTATTAGCTTAAAATAGTTTTTAGATAAATGCTTGAAAATTTAAATAAACCGTTTTTAGGCAAAACTCCAGTTTGTCCAAATGAAATTTCTAGGTAAAAATACTTTATCTTATTAGTAAAAATAATACTAATAATAAATATTTGAAAGACTAGTAAATTATTTCATAAATTTGGAAACTACCCTTTATGGGTCAAAATGCTTTTAACTAAATAATCTAGAAATTTATTATATTTTACAATATAGGGGTAGGCCAAGCCTCATGATATAACCTTTTTAGAAAATATATAATTTACCTACAAATATTTTAATAACAATTATTATCGTAATAAATAACCAAAATATATGAAATATATTTTGTTGTACAAACATACTATTTTTTAATAATAACAAAATTTTAAAACCATAAATATAAGAGTAATAATAATAATAATGATAATAATAATAAATATAATAATAAAGATAATAATAAAACAGAATAATAATAATAATAATAATAATAATAATAATAATAATAATAAATAAAAGTAACAGTAAAACAACAACAAAAAATAATAATAAATAAATAAGTAAATACAGAGGCATCAGTCCTTTTCTTGTAAGAGGGGAAGTGAGAGAGCTTAACACAAAAAAAAGAGACAGAGGAAGAAGGAAAGGAGGACGGAGGGATCGAAGGAGCGGAGGGTCGGCGGCTGAGGGCTGGCGACATGCGGCGGAGAAACGCGGAGAGGGTGGCGGAAGAACGGGAGAGGGGGAGCGATGTGGGCGGAAGGGAGATCTGGGCGGCGCCGCTCGACGGTTGGAGGAACGGCGTGCGGGCTCGCTAGAGCGCGGTGGTGGCGCTCGGCGTGGAGGGGAAGGTAGCGGGGCGGCGGCGTTTAAAGCGGGGGTTTCGGAGGAGGTGAGCAGAGAAGAAGAGGGGAGAAGTCGGGTGACGCGGCGCCGACGTTCGGGGGCAGCGCTGATGGCGGAGCGGGCGGCTAGGGCAAGGAGGTTCGGGGTTCGGCCACGGCGAGGAGGAGCTGTCTCCGGCGGAGAGGGTCTGATGGTCCGGTGGTCTGGGGTTTCGCCGGGCGAAGTACGGCGGAGCCGGAGGCGCGGAGATGGCCGGATCCAGACGGATCTGGCGGCGGAGGCTACGGATGGCGGGGCGCAGATCAACCATCCGCGGCCTGGAGGAGGCGACCGGGCTCGGCTGGGTCGATCGGCGGTGGTGAGTACGGTTGTGGTTTTAATTTATTTGGGTCTTCCTTCTCTTTTCTCTTGGTGATGGTGGTGATGGAGTCTGTGGTCGCGACGGCGTTGGCGGGGGTCGCCGCGACGGTGGGGTATTTTTGTGCGGTGGTGGTGGCGGTGGTTTTTTTTGTCGGTGGCGGTGTTGGTTGTGGCAGTACTGGGAGTTGGCCGGAATCGGGACTGGACGGTGTTGGCGGGGGAAGTGATGTGAGCACCCTGAATTTCGGGTTGATTTTTTTCATTTTATTTTATTTTTCTGATTGATTGGTTTTGATTAATATTTTATTTATTTATTTATCTGTAAGTGTACTTTTTTATGCCATTGATATTTGGAGTATCAGGGACGTTCAACTCTGAAAATCTTCTTCATGAGTTTTGGAGTGCACATGATTACCTTCATGACGGTATATAGTGTCCCATCCAAACTTGTTCCCTTGTGCTCTTTTTGCTTCGCTGAACTTCGGGTCAAATTAGACCGTTTGATCATTAATTGATTTTTCCACTCTTTTCCTTGATCTTTTTAGCACGTTACCGTGACTTTTAATTTTGGAGCGCAAGACCAGTCAGTTTCTTGAAACCAACTTCTCATTGATGATCTACTCGAGACGCTCGTCACCCATGACCTTCGTGTCCCACTCAGACACGTCATTTTGTGCTCTATTTGATTCGCACAACTTTCCGACACGTGATCCGATTTTATTTCACTCCACGGCGTCGCATTCATCTTCCAACTTGATTTGTGGGTCCCCTGTAGACCAAAACCTGTCCGTCCCAATTATGGACATAGCCCACATTGAGCCTACTACCCGTCCGCCACTTGTGTCCCATTTATTGGAATCCCCATGTGCTACTTATTTGCCCATGATTATCAACTCCTATTTTAATTCGAATATTTTGCCATGTCCGATTTTCATCCAACCCGGTTTGACCGAACCCAGTCCAAGCCCCATATTATCCTCCATCACCACCCTCAGCCTCTTTTCCCTTGAAAAAATATCAGGTATTTCCTTACATATTTTTCTATATTTTATTGGGAATTTCTGTTGATTTAAAAATCCTTGGAATTACCTATTTTCTCTATTTTCCATCATAGCCATTGATATTCCCTTCATTAAATCATAACCATTCATCCTACATGGAACAAACCCCCTCACAGCCAATCCCTTGGCCGGCACTACTTTCTAGGGAGAGAACCTTTTCTCTCTCTCTCATTTAGGCTGTGTTTGATTGGGCTTTTTTTTCCATGGAAAATATTTCCATCACAAAATTTCCACCAATTGTAGTTTTGATAGCTTATATTTTCCATGGAATTATTTTCCAAAAGACTATCATTTTCCATATTTTCATCTAAAATGGTGGAAAATGAAACTTGTCCAACCCATAGGAAAATATCATTTTCCATGGAAAATAACTATTTCCGTGGAAAATAATGGCAATCAAACAACCAAATTAAGTTTTCCATGGATTTTTTTTTTAAATTCCATGGAATTTTTTTCCTAGGAAAATAATTCCATGGAATTAATTTCTTTTCCACATATTTTCTACCTTACAATCAAACGCACCCTTAATATAACCTTTTTCAATCATCTCTCTTCCTATTTTTTCCTACAACACTCACAACAACAAAAACACAACACCATCAGCTTCAACACCCCGACCCTCTCCCTGGCTATGACTCCGGCCACCCTGGCCGAGCCCCCTGGCCGGCCAGCTCGCCGTCGACTCCTCCATTTCTCTCCTCTTTCTCCTTCGCATTTAGCCTCCCGAGCCACCACCACTTAAACCATCATCACCCGAACCACCCTCACCATGGCGCGCCACCTCCTCTGCTCGGGCCGACCACCACCTCCACCCTGGTCGGGCTGCGCCGCCGCCCGACCCTCGTCGAGGCACGCAGCCCTCCGCCGCCGCCTAGCCGGGCCGGCCACCGCCGGTGCGCGCAGCAGTTGCGGCCGCGAGCACAGCGTGCCCCTTGCGCGCACGCGCGTGAGGCGCTGCCACGCCGTCGATCGGCCACGTGCTCGCCGTGGTCATGGCCCCCCATGTCGGGCGAACTCCGGCGACCACCCCGGGGTCAACCTCTTCTCCTCCAGCGCGACGTATAGGCGATTCGTGCGTTTTGAACGACGTCCCGTCGTGACGCGCGTGAAATGAAGTTCGTTTTGTCGCCCCATTGCAGCAACTTCGTAAGCATTTTCCCGAAGATCCGACCGTTGGATCGGCAATTTCTTCGCTCCGTCGCAATCTTGGTATATCCACCTTCGCTCATGTCAATTTTTGTCCGTTAATTTTATCGTTTGATACATAAAAACCGGCCACCAAGTTGACCGTTTAAATTGTATTAAATTTGGACAGTTTCGCGGGGCCAACTTCGTCAGCTTGTATCTCCTCCACCGCAGCTCCGTTTGGCATGCTACCATTTCCTGTACAAAGCGGGTATAACCCTCTTACTACCCCTCCAGTTTCGTTTCATTGTGAGCTTGTTTGATTGGTTGAATTCGACGCCAAAGTTGGTCGTCCGAATTCGTAATTTCCAACTTGTAAAATTCCATTTTTGAACACGGGACTCCAGATTTCATTTCTGACACCACCATTAGACTTGTGGCGTCGTTCTGGCATGTTTTCATATAAAATTTGTTAGATTTGGGGAACTTGGGTCCGGGCACGCATTTCGGTGCAAAGCGGGTCCCACTTTCTGGGTCAACGGGACCTTTTGACGCCGGCTCATCGAAATCCAATTCCGAATATACCGTTGAGTTTGTATCGTCATTCTGGACTCGTTGACATATAATTTGCTAGGTTTTGGTGGACATTGGGTCTGGCACGCATTTTGGTGCAAGTCGGATACCAATATCCGGGTCAACGGGTCATTTTGAGATCGGCTCATCGGAATCCAATTCCGAATATACCGTTGAGTTCGTATCACCATTCTGGACTCGTTGACAGGTAGTTTGCTAAGTTTTGAGAACTTTGACTCCGGCACGCATTTCCGTGCAAACCGGAATTCCAAGTTCTGGTCAACGGGCCAAATTGAGATCGGGTCGACGGAATCCAATTCTGGAGATACCGTTGGGTTCGTATCGTCATTCTGGTTACGTGGACATATAATTTATTATATTTTATAGACTTATTTTTTTGCACATTTTTCGGTGCAAAACGGCTCCGACACGGACACCGTTTTGACCCGAAATTACCTTTTTGTCCTTGTGTCCAAATTGGACCGTTGGGTAGGCTATCCTAGCTAATTTGACCATTCTGGACACGTTGGCGATGTTCATTTCATCGTCCGACAATGTTTGTTGATAATTTCTCTGAGTTTAACCTTTTTATAATTAATTAATAATTAATTCATATAATGTTCGTATTTCGGGATTAGTACAACGAAACTGAGATCAGTCAATTCCAGTGATCTCACATCGCTGAAATTGACAAGTTGGATACGTGGATCACTATAATAAGATTATCAACCTTACTGATAATCTTCTTATCTCGATTTGCGTGCCGTAAGTTTCGACGTACAAATAACGAAGTACACTTTATATTAGACTAGAATTGACCCAGTTTGATCAGAGTTGACCAGTTGACCCAAAGTCAACTGTAAGTCAACACTTGACCTAGTTTGACTAGATTATTGACCGGAGTCGACCTAGAGTTGTTTTGACTTAGAAGAACCTAGAATAATGTAGATTGATTATAGAGATTCATTTATTTTCAACTTGAACACCTTGTAACCTGTGTTGCTTTAAATAGGACTCTGTGGCTTCAGTGGGACCCCCCCTATACTTATCAGCTGTTCAGGTTATCAAGGCGAGTACATTCTCTGATCATTTCATATCCTACTTAGAATTATATTCCTGCTTTAGATTACTATACTTGATGCTGTCACGACATTATCACGGATTAGTACTATATGGATCTTCTCATGTGATGTTATCCCCCTCAGGAGCATCGGGTACATTGTGTCATGTACGTTTCACTTTTATCGTGTACTCCTGTGCTTTCATTACATATGCACTCCTGTGAAACTTGTACTCTCATGTTCACGGAGCTCCATGTATACTATCATGTGCACCCTATATGGGCCCCCATGTGATATCCTGTGCAATAACATAACCTGTTTAGATCCTTGTGTATTGAATGGGGATACGGGGGAGTGCTAGTAGTCGTGTGAACAATTCCATTGTAGTGTAGATTCCTGTGCAACCTCGATATCCTGTGCAAATCTGTCCCGTTCACATGTGCTATCTCGTACTCTGACTCACTAGCCACAGTTAGTTCTCTATTTATAGTAGATATTTCTGTTACAGTTTTCTCTCTTTGTTTACATACTGTATTTCTTCAGATCCTGTATTTTACTCTACTGCATGTTTATATTTTCTAACCTGCTATGTTCTGTTGAGATGTACTGTACTCGCTCTAGTCCTGACTGGACCTGTTGATAAATTTTACAGATAGCTTGGAGGTGCCTGCTAGCCTAGAGGAGACACTTTAGAGGTTGTTTAGGTAGTTATTTCATTTTGTCTGGAGTTGTATTTACTTTATGGATTACTGTATCTGTATTTGAGTTTTGAGATGTATTTCTGGGTTTATGTATCTTAGACACTTAGACTTCTATCTCTTGTATCTCTTTGGATTTCATGTTTTATCTATCCTTATCATGCTCTACCTTAGATGTGATTGAGTTTGTATCTGCTATGTCACCCCCATTCGGGGAGTATAACTGTTTAGTCTTATACTGTTAGATGCATTGAGACCTAGGACAGCGTTCTACCGCCGACACTGTGGCGTAGGCTGGGCGTTGTTACGTTCTCGTGCCCTAACTCTAGGGCGCTGGTCGTGACACGTTTTTAGTGGTGGCCCATACAGGTCGAGACTAAAAGTGTAGTGGTATTCGAACTAGAGTACCACTACAGCCTGTGGTAGGATTAAGATATATTTTGAAGGTACTCAATCACAGATAGGAACCCTTGAGAGATTCCTGGGACGACCCTGTAGAATCTTATTTAACTTCGATTTGAAAACTCTTTTTTCTCTTGATTTGTTTTATCTTTATCTTCTGTTGTTGAATTTGATTTTAATGGATTATTGTTGAATTTGAGTTTATACTTATTAATTTTGATGGATGATTGTCGAATTTTGAATTTTGATGATAGTTGTTGCATTCGAGTTTGTATTTTGATGGATTTTGTTCATTTCTGAATTTTGATGTTCGTTAATAAATTTGATTTAATTTTTGAGTATTCATTATTGATTAATTTAATTTTTGGCAAGATAAAATTATATGGGCTAGGTCATCTATGTTATGGAATCTAGTCTTCTATAGTTACATTAGCCAGCATGGTGAGGACATATAGTCTGACTCTGGATATATTTCTCGGGTGTGGGAATTTAAGGTTTTCGTAGCCAAGCTAGCGGCTCCGCAAAAATGTTAAATACCATGATTCTAGAGATATGTGCATAAGTCAAGGGCTCTGTGATTATCGTAGCCTTGCTTACTAGTATGACGAGGATTTAGAGTACCATGATTTACGCATATGATTATCAGATTGCACCTTAAATATTTTTGAACATGTTTTCTCTACGTTTGTTCAGTCATTCAAAAAAAGAATTATTATTTGTTTGGTTGTCTAGTTTTCTATTATTTAACTCAGGAGTAAGTTTAGTTGGTTTTATAAACCTTGTGTAATTTCTTGCTATGAGTTTTTCATAATACAATGAATCGATGATTTTGCTAAACTTTATCTTGGATTTGATATTTTAACTCTGGATTTCAAAATGGTTCCTTCTTTAAACAGATAAGCAAAACAGATTTTATCGTTATTTTTTTTTGCTATTTTCTTGTATTAGATAATAATAAAGCTGTCTTGATTACGTCAATCACCTGCTTGCAATCTTGGTAGGGATCTAAATGTTAGTCTTAACGTAAAAAAAAAAAATTTGGGACATGAGAATATATGAGTATATTTATATAACAGATACCTTGCCGAACACGTATGCATGCTACACTTGATTTTTCCACATATCTAGATACATATTGATATGTTGTTGATGTCCAAATTTTCATAACCAATATTCTGGTTCTCTGCTTTTCCATGTTAAATTTGTAATTTAAATATAAATTTCATGTTATTATTTAGGTTTATATCACTGTACATGCATGTTATACGTAGGGTTTCAATTCAAAAGAATTTGGGTTGAAAATTTGTGTTTAAATTTGTCAAATTTAAGACTGTGTACATATTAACCCTTAATACTGAATTCCAAATGTTTAGTTTAAATTGCTGTTTTATTTTCTTTAATATAATATTTAAAGCTGTGTACATTGTTGTATGTAGGGATATAATGTTAGGTTTCATATTCTTACATGATAGTTTGTGAAAAACATTGAGTTGGTTTTAATGTTCAAATTTCTCCAAAATCTTGAAAACTAGTTACATGTTAACATTTTTACATTAATTTCAAATGTTTAGTTCGACTTCAGATTTAACATGTAATATTGACTGTATGCGTAGATAAACGTATTGATAGAATGTTAGGGTCTCATTTCCATCATGTTAGGATGTATTGGGTGCATTGAGATTAGTCGTGATGTTTCAAAACCCCTAAATTTTGAAATTGCATTATGTTAATATTACACTTGTTAAAATGTTAGCTCATTTCAGATTTGTATGTAAATGCTGAACTAAAACCTGGTTTAACTTTTTAATACTAAGCTATAACCCTGTACAAGGACACACACACACACACTCTAACATAGTATATACTGTCATTTAACCTTACCCTTCCCCTCTATGTTATGATTATATATCTATAAGGATATATATAGAGCTTATGCATACATGTTATAATATATATAAATACATAGCTAAGTCTCTACCTTTTTATATATATATGGTTAGCTATGCATGTTATGATTAAATAAGTTGTGTGTTGCGTGTTGTGGATTGTTTAATCAATATGCCATGATGAGTGTAACTTGATAGCCGTTGTTTTGAAACCCAATTTCTCATATACACTTTCATGTATACTCACGTACACACACACCTACTATCTAACCGTATGAACATGTCCCCATACACAGGATGCTAGTTTTCCCTCTCTAACGCTCTCTCTGTATATATATTGTGATTGGATTTCAATACAAGTGACTTTCAATTCTTCAACTTGTGATTTTGATTTTCTTGGGATAGTATTTTTTTCAGATGATTTGTAGTTACCTTCCTTTATTTTTTTTATGAGTACCAGTTTTCATATGGGGTGGTAGACAACCTTATAGTTTTGATGGTTGTTGTTTCTGTATCTTTCTATTTTAGCATCCTGGATTGCTTGTGTGTTTGGATACCCTATGACCGTTTTGGTTTAGCATGACTAGTATACCTAGATGAGACTTACTACCACCGTATGCCATGACCCTGGAAGCCGTTTTCTTTTGATGGTATGTTTTATTTAAGTTCTGGGACTTTTATTGTGGGGGTTTGACCTGGAGGGAGTATGGACATTTTAATTTCGAGGACAAAATTTTTATAAGATGGGTAGGATGTGAGCACCCTGAATTTCGGGTTGATTTTTTTCATTTTATTTTATTTTTCTGATTGATTGGTTTTGATTAATATTTTATTTATTTATCTGTAAGTGTACTTTTTTATGCCATTGATATTTGGAGTATCAGGGACGTTCAACTCTGAAAATCTTCTTCATGAGTTTTGGAGTGGACATGATTACCTTCATGACGGTATATAGTGTCCCATCCAAACTTTTCCCTTGTGCCCTTTTTGCTTCGCTGAACTTCGGGTCAAATTAGACCGTTTGATCATTAATTGATTTTCCCACTCTTTTTCTTGATCTTTTTAGCACGTTACCGTGACTTTTAATTTTGGAGCGCAAGACCAGTCAGTTTCTTGAAACCAACTTCTCATTGATGATCTACTCGAGACGCTCGTCACCCATGACCTTCGTGTCCCACTCAGACACGTCATTTTGTGCTCCATTTGATTCGCACAACTTTCCGACACGTGACCCGATTTTATTTCACTCCACGGCGTCGCATTCATCTTCCAACTTGATTTGTGGGTCCCCTGTCGACCAAAACCTGTCCGTCCCTATTATGGACATGGCCCACATTGAGCCTACTACCCGTCCGCCACTTGTGTCCCATTTATTGGAATCCCCATGTGCTACTTATTTGCCCATGATTATCAACTCCTATTTTAATTCGAATATTTTGCCATGTCCGATTTTCATCCAACCCGGTTTGACCGAACCCAGTCCAAGCCCCATATTATCCTCCATCACCACCCTCAGCCTCTTTTCCCTTGAAAAAATATCAGGTATTCCCTTACATATTTTTCTATATTTTATTGGGAATTTTTGTTGATTTAAAAATCCTTGGAATTACCTATTTTCTCTATTTTCCATCATAGCCATTGATATTCCCTTCATTAAATCATAACCATTCATCCTACATGGAACAAACCCCCTCACAGCCAACCCCTTGGCCGGCCCTAATTTCTAGGGAGAGAACCTTTTCTCTCTCTCTCATTTAATATAACCTTTTTCAATCATCTCTCTTTCTCTCTCTTCTTATTTTTTTTCCTACAACACTCACAACAACAAAAACACAACACCATCAGCTTCAACACCCCGACCCTCTCCCTGGCCATGGCTCCGGCCACCCTGGCCGAGCCCCCTGGCCGGCCAGCTCGCCGTCGACTCCTCCATTTCTCTCCTCTTTCTCCTTCGCATTTAGCTACCCGAGCCACCACCACTTAAACCATCATCACCCGAACCACCCTCACCATGGCGCGCCACCTACTCCGCTCGGGCCGACCACCACCTCCACCCTGGTCGGGCTGTGCCGCCGCCCGACCCTCGTCGAGGCGCGCAGCCCTCCGCCGTCGCCTGGCTGGGCCGGCCACCGCCGATGCGCGCAGCAGTTGCTGCCGCGAGCACAGCGTGCCCCTTGCGCGCGGGCGTGAGGCGCTGCCGCGCCGTCGACCGGCCACGTGCTCGCCGTGGTCGTGGCCCCCCACGTCGGGCGAACTCCGGCGACCACCCCGGGGTCAGCCTCTTCTCCTCCAGCGCGACGTATAGGCGATTCGTGCGTTTTGAACGACGTCCCGTCGTGACGTGCGCGAAATGAAGTTCGTTTTGGCACCCCGTTGCAGCAACTTCGCACGTGTTTTTCTGGAGATCCGAACGTTGGATCGGCGATTTCTTCGCTCCGTCGCAATCTCGGTATATCCACCTTCGCTCATGTCAATTTTCGTCCGTTAATTTTATCGTTTGATACATGAAAACCGGCCACCAAGTTGACCGTTTAAATTGTATTAAATTTGGACAGTTTCGTGGGGCCAACTTCGTCAGCTTGTATCTCCTCCACCGCAGCTCCGTTTGGCGTGCTACTAGTTCCTGTACAAAGCTGGTATAACCCTCTTACTACCCCTCCAGTTTCGTTTCATTGTGAGCTTGTTTGATTGGTTGAATTCGACGCCAAAGTTGGTCGTCCGAATTCGTAATTTCCAACTTGTAAAATTTCATTTTTGAACACGGGACTCCAGATTTCATTTCTGACACCACCATTATACTTGTGGTGTCGTTCTGGCATGTTTTCATATAAAATTTGTTAGATTTGGAGAACGTGGGTCCGAGCACGCATTTCGGTGCAAAGCGGGTCCCACTTTCTGGGTCAACAGGACCTTTTGACGTCGGCTCATCGGAATCCAATTCTGGATATACCGTTGAGTTCGTATCGTCATTCTGGACTCGTTGACATATAATTTGCTAGGTTTTGGTGGACATTGGGTCTGGCACGCATTTCGGTGCAAGTCGGATACCAATATCCGGGTCAACGGGTCATTTTGAGATCGGCTCATCGGAATCCAATTCCGGATATACCGTTGAGTTCGTATCACCATTCTGGACTCGTTGACAGGTAGTTTGCTAAGTTTTGAGAACTTTGGCTCCGGCACGCATTTTCGTGCAAACCGAAATTCCAAGTTCTGGTCAACAGGCCAAATTGAGATCGGGTCAACGGAATCCAATTCTGGAGATACCGTTGGGTTCGTATCGTCATTCTGGTTATGTGGACATATAATTTGTTATATTTTATAGACTTATTTTTTTGCACGTTTTTCGGTGCAAAACGGCTCCGACACGGACACCATTTTGACCTGAAATTACCTTTTTGCCCTTGTGTCCAAATTGGACCGTTGGGTAGGCTATCCTAGCTAATTTGACCATTCTGGACACGTTGGCGATGTTCATTTCATCGTCCGACAATGTTTGTTGATAATTTCTCTGAGTTTAACCTTTTTATAATTAATTAATAATTAATTCATATAATGTTCGTATTTCGGGATTAGTACAACGAAACTGAGATCAATCAATTCCAGTGATCTCACATCGCTGAAATTGACAAGTTGGATACGTGGATCACTATAATAAGATTATCAACCTTACCGATAATCTTCTTATCTCGATTTGCGTGCTGTAAGTTTCGACGTACAAATAACGAAGTACACTTTATATTAGACTAGAATTGACCCAGTTTGATCAGAGTTGACCAGTTGACCCAAAGTCAACTATAAGTCAACACTTGAACTAGTTTGACTAGATTATTGACCGGAGTCGACCTAGAGTTGTTTTGACTTAGAAGAACCTAGAATAATGTAGATTGATTATAGAGATTCATTTATTTTCAACTTGAACACCTTGTAACCTGTGTTGCTTTAAATAGGACTCTGTGGCTTCAGTGGGACCCCCTATACTTATCAGCTGTTCAGGTTATCAAGGCGAGTACATTCTCTGATCATTTCATATCCTGCTTAGAATTATATTCCTGCTTTAGATTACTATACTTGATGCTGTCACGACATTATCACGGATTAGTACTATATGGATCTTCTCATGCGATGTTATCCCCCTCGGGAGCATCGGGTACATTGTGTCATGTGCGTTTCACTTTTATCGTGTACTCCTGTGCTTTCATTACATATGCACTCCTGTGAATCTTGTACTCTCATGTTCACAGAGCCCCATGTATACTATCATGTGCACCCTATATGGGCCCCCATGTGATATCCTGTGCAATAACATAACCTGTTTAGATCCTTGTGTATTGATTGGGGATACGGGAGAGTGCTAGTAGTCGTGTGAACAATTCCATTGTAGTATAGATTCCTGTGCAACCTCGATATCCTGTGCAAATCTGTCCTGTTCACATGTGCTATCTCGTACTCTGACTCACTAGCCACTGTTAGTTCTCTATTTATAGTAGATATTTCTGTTACAGTTTTCTCTCTTTGTTTACATACTGTATTTCTTCAGATCCTGTATTTTACTCTACTGCATGTTTATATTTTCTAACCTGCTATGTTCTGTTGAGTTGTACTGTACTCGCTCCAGTCCTGACTGGACATGTTGATAAATTTTACAGATAGCCTGGAGGTGCCTGCTAGCCTAGAGGAGATACTTTAGAGGTTGTTTAGGTAGTTATTTTATTTTGTCTGGAGTTGTATTTACTTTGTGGATTACTGTATCTGTATTTGAGTTTTGAGATGTATTTCTGGGTTTATGTATCTTAGACACTTAGACTTCTATCTCCTGTATCTCTTTGGATTTCATGTTTTATCTATCATTATCAAGCTCTACCTTAGATGTGATTGAGTTTGTATCTGCTATGTCACCCCCATTTGGGGAGTATAACTGTTTAGTCTTATACTGTTAGATGCATTGAGACCTAGGACAGCGTTCTACCGCCGACACTGCAGCGTAGGCTGGGCGTTGTTACGTTCTCGTGCCCTAACTCTAGGGCGCTGGTCGTGACACATTTTTAGTGGTGGCCCATACAGGTCGAGACTAAAAGTGTAGTAGTATTCGAACTAGAGTACCACTACAGCCTGCGGTAGGATTAAGATATATTTTGAAGGTACTCAATCACAGATAGGAACCCTTGAGAGATTCCTGGGACGACCCTGTAGAATCTTATTTAACTTCGATTTGAAAACTCTTTTTTTCCTTGATTTATTTTATCTTTATTTTCTGTTGTTGAATTTGATTTTAATGGATTATTGTTGAATTTGAGTTTATACTTATTAATTTTGATGGATGATTGTCGAATTTTGAATTTTGATGATAGCTGTTGCATTCGAGTTTGTATTTTGATGAATTTTGTTTATTTCTGAATTTTGATGTTCGTTAATAAATTTGATTTAATTTTTGAGTATTCATTATTGATTAATTTAATTTTTGGCAAGATGAAATTATATGGGCTAGGTCATCTATGTTATGGAATCTAGTCTTCTATAGTCACATTAGCCAGCATGGTGAGGACATATAGTCTGACTCTGGATATATTTCTCGGGTGTAGGAATTTAAGGTTTTCGCAGCCAAGCTAGCGGCACCGCAAAAATGTTAAATACCATGATTCTAGAGATATGTGCATAAGTCAAGGGCTCTGTGATTATCGTAGCCTTGCTTACTAGTATGACGAGGATTTAGAGTACCATGATTTGGGATAGACGCATATGATTATCAGATTGTACCTTAAATATTTTTGAACATGTTTTCTCTACGTTTGTTCAGTCATTCAAAAAAGAATTATTATTTGTTTGGTTGTCTAGTTTTCTATTATTTAACTCAGGAGTAAGTTTAGTTGGTTTTATAAACCTTGTGTAATTTCTTGCTATGAGTTTTTCATAATACAATGAATCGATGATTTTGCTAAACTTTATCTTGGATTTGATATTTTAACTCTGGATTTCAAAATGGTTCCTTCTTTAAACAGATAAGCAAAACAGATTTTATCGTTATTCTTTCTTGCTATTTTCTTGTATTAGATAATAATAAAGCTGTCTTGATTACGTCAATCACCTGCTTGCAATCTTGGTAGGGATCTAAATGTTAGTCTTAACGTAAAAAAAATAAATTTTGGGACATGATAATATATGAGTATATTTATATAACAGATACCTTGCCTAACACGTATGCATGCTACACTTGATTTTTCCACATATCTAGATACATATTGATATGTTGTTGATGTCCAAATTTTCATAACCAATATTCTGGTTCTCTGCTTTTCCATGTTAAATTCGTAATTTAAATATAAATTTCATGTTATTATTTAGGTTTACATCACTGTACATGCATGTTATACGTAGGGTTTCAATTCAAAAGAATTTTGGTTGAAAATTTGTGTTTAAATTTGTCAAATTTAAGACTATGTACATATTAACCCTTAATACTGAATTCCAAATGTTTAGTTTAAATTGCTGTTTTATTTTCTTTAATATAATATTTAAAGCTGTGTACATTGTTGTATGTAGGGATATAATATTAGGTTTCATATTCTTACATGATAGTTTGTGATAAACATTGAGTTGATTTTAATGTTCAAATTTCTCCAAAATCTTGAAAACTAGTTACATGTTAACATTTTTACATTAATTTCAAATGTTTAGTTCGACTTCAGATTTAACATGTAATATTGACTGTATGCGTAGATAAACGTATTGATAGTATGTTAGGGTCTCATTTCCATCATGTTAGGATGTATTGGGAGCATTGAGATTAGTCATGATGTTTCAAAACCCCTAAATTTTGAAATTGCATTATGTTAATATTACACTTGTTAAAATGTTAGCTCATTTCAGATTTGTATGTAAATGCTGAACTAAAACCTGGTTTAACTTTTTAATACTAAGCTATAACCCTGTACAAGGACACACACACACACACACTCTAACATAGTATATACTGTCATTTAACCTTACCCTTCCCCTCTATGTTATGATTATATATCTATAAGGATATATATAGAGCTTATGCATACATGTTATAATATATATAAATACATAGCTAAGTCTCTACCTTTTTATATATATATGGTTAGCTATGCATGTTATGATTAAATAAGTTGCGTGTTGCGTGTTGTGGATTGTTTAATCAATATGCCATGATGAGTGTAACTTGATAGCCGTTATTTTGAAACCCAATTTCTCATATACACTTTCATGTATACTCACGTACACACACGCCTACTATCTAACCGTATGAACATGTCCCCATACACATGATGCTAGTTTTCCCTCTCTAACGCTCTCTCTGTATATATATTGTGATTGGATTTCAATACAAGTGACTTTCAATTCTTCAACTTGTGATTTTGATTTTCTTGGGATAGTATTTTTTTCAGATGATTGGTAGTTACCGTCCTTTATTTTTTTTATGAGTACCAGTTTTCATATGGGGTGGTAGACAACCTTATAGTTTTGATGGTTGTTGTTTCTGTATCTTTCTATTTTAGCACCCTGGATTGGTTGTGTGTTTGGATACCCTATGACATTTTTGGTTTAGAATGACTAGTATACCTAGATGAGACTTACTACCACCGTATGCCATGACCCTGGAAGCCGTTTTCTTTTGATGGTATGTTTTATTTAAGTTCTGGGACTTTTATTGTGGGAGTTTGACCTGGAGCGAGTATGGACATTCTAATTTCGAGGACAAAATTTTTATAAGATGGGTAGGATGTGAGCACCCTGAATTTCGGGTTGATTTTTTTCATTTTATTTTATTTTTTGATTGATTGGTTTTGATTAATATTTTATTTATTTATCTGTAAGTGTACTTTTTTATGCCATTGATATTTGGAGTATCAGGGACGTTCAATTCTGGAAATCTTCTTCATGAGTTTTGGAGTGGACATGATTACCTTCATGACGGTATAGAGTGTCCCATCCAAACTTGTTCCCTTGTGCTCTTTTTGCTTCGCTGAACTTCGGGTCAAATTAGACCGTTTGATCATTAATTGATTTTCCCACTCTTTTCTTTGATCTTTTTAGCACGTTACCGTGACTTTTAATTTTGGAGCGCAAGACCAGTCAGTTTCTTGAAACCAACTTCTCATTGATGATCTACTCGAGACGCTCGTCACCAATGACCTTCGTGTCCCACTCAGACACGTTATTTTGTGCTCCATTTGATTCGCACAACTTTCCGACACGTGACCTGATTTTATTTCACTCCACGGCGTCGCATTCATCTTCCAACTTGATTTGTGGGTCCCCTGTCGACTAAAACCTGTCCGTCCCAATTATGGACATGGCCCACATTGAGCCTACTACCCGTCTGCCACTTGTGTCCCATTTATTGGAATCCCCATGTGCTACTTATTTGCCCATGATTATCAACTCCTATTTTAATTCGAATATTTTGCCATGTCCGATTTTCATCCAACCCGGTTTGACCGAACCCAGTCCAAGCCCCATATTATCCTCCATCACCACCCTCAGCCTCTTTTCCCTTGAAAAAATATCAGGTATTCCCTTACATATTTTTCTATATTTTATTGGGAATTTCTGTTGATTTAAAAATCTTTGGAATTACCTATTTTCTCTATTTTCCATCATAGCCATTGATATTCCCTTCATTAAATCATAACCATTCATCCTACATGGAACAAACCCCCTCACAGCCAACCCCTTGGCCGGCCCTAATTTCTAGGAAGAGAACCTTTTCTCTCTCTCTCATTTAATATAACCTTTTTCAATCATCTCTCTTTCTCTCTCTTCCTATTTTTTTTCCTACAACACTCACAACACCATCAGCTTCAACACCCCGACCCTCCCCCTGGCCATGGCTCCGGCCACCCTGGCCGAGCCCCCTGGCCGGCCAGCTCGCCGTCGACTCCTCCATTTCTCTCCTCTTTCTCCTTCGCATTTAGCCACCCGAGCCACCACCACTTAAACCATCATTACCCGAACCACCCTCACCATGGCGCGCCACCTCCTCCGCTCGGGCCGACCACCACCTCCACCCTGGTCAGGCTGCGCCGTCGCCCGACCCTCGTCGAGGCGCGCAGCCCTCCGCCGTCGCCTGGCTGGGCCGGCCACCGCCGGTGCGCGCAGCAGTTGCGGCCGCGAGCACAGCGCGCCCCTTGCGTGCGCGCGCGTGAGGCACTGCCGCGCCTTCGACCGGCCACTTGCTCGCCGTGGTCGTGGCCCCCCACATCGGGCAAACTTCGGCGACCACCCCGGGGTCAGCCTCTTCTCCTCCAGCGCGACGTATAGGAGATTCGTGCGTTTTGAACGACGTCCCGTCGTGACGCTCGCAAAATAAAGTTCATTTTGGCGCCCCGTCGCAGCAACTTCGTACGCGTTTTTCCAGAGATCCGACCGTTGGATCGACGATTTCTTCGCTCCGTCGCAATCTCGGTATATCCACCTTCGATCATGTCAATTTTCGTCCGTTAATTTTATCGTTTGATACATGAAAACCGGCCACCAAGTTGACCGTTTAAATTGTATTAAATTTGGACAGTTTCGCGGGGCCAACTTCGTCAGCTTGTATCTCCTCCACCGCAGCTCCGTTTGGCGTGCTACCAGTTCCTGTGCAAATCTGGTATTACCCTCTTACTATCCCTCCAGTTTCGTTTTATTGTGAGCTTGTTTGATTGGTTGAATTCGACGCCAAAGTTGGTCGTCCGAATTCGTAATTTCCACCTTGTAAAATTCCATTTTTGAACACGGGACTCCAGATTTCATTTCTGACACCACCATTAGACTTGTGGCGTCGTTCTGGCATGTTTTAATATAAAATTTGTTAGATTTGGAGAACGTGGGTCTGAACACGCATTTCGGTGCAAAGCGGGTCCCACTTTCTGGGTCAACGGGACCTTTTGACGCCGGCTCATCGAAATCCAATTTCGGATATACCATTGAGTTCGTATCATCATTCTGGACTCGTTGACATATAATTTGCTAGGTTTTGGTGGACATTGGGTCTGGCACGCATTTCGGTGCAAGTCAGATACCAATATCCGGGTCAACGCGTCATTTTGAGATCGGCTCATCGGAATCCAATTCTGGATATACCGTTGAGTTTGTACCACCATTCTGGACTCGTTGACAGGTAGTTTGCTAAGTTTTGAGAACTTTGGCTCCGGCACGCATTTTCGTGCAAATCGGAATTCCAAGTTCTGGTCAACGGGCCAAATTGAGATCGGGTCAACGGAATCCAATTCTGGAGATACCGTTGGGTTCGTATCGTCATTCTGGTTACGTGGACATATAATTTGTTATATTTTATAGACTTATTTTTTTGTATATTTTTCGGTGCAAAACGGGTCCGACACGGACACTGTTTTGACCCGAAATTACCTTTTTGCCCTTGTGTCCAAATTGGACCGTTGGGTAGGCTATCCTAGCTAATTTGACCATTCTGGACACGTTGGCGATATTCATTTCATCGTCCGACAATGTTTGTTGATAATTTCTCTGAGTTTAACCTTTTTATAATTAATTAATAATTAATTCATATAATGTTCGTATTTCGGGATTAGTACAACGAAACTGAGATCAGTAAATTCCAGTGATCTCACATCGCTGAAATTGACAAGTTGGATACGTGGATCACTATAATAAGATTATCAACCTTACCGATAATCTTCTTATCTCGATTTGCGTGCCGTAAGTTTCGACGTACAAATAACGAAGTACACTTTATATTAGACTAGAATTGACCCAGTTTGACTAGAGTTGACCAATTGACCCAAAGTCAACTGTAAGTCAACACTTGACCTAGTTTGACTAGATTATTGACCGGAGTCGACCTAGAGTTGTTTTGACTTAGAAGAACCTAGAATAATGTAGATTGATTATAGAGATTCATTTATTTTCAACTTGACCACCTTGTAACCTGTGTTGCTTTAAATAGGACTCTGTGGCTTAGTGGGACCCCCCCTATACTTATCAGCTGTTCAGGTTATCAAGGCGAGTACATTCTCTGATCATTTCATATCCTGCTTAGAATTATATTCCTGCTTTAGATTACTATACTTGATGCTGTCACGACATTATCACAGATTAGTACTATATGGATCTTCTCATGCGATGTTATCCCCCTCAGGAGCATCGGGTATATTGTGTCATGTGCGTTTCACTTTCATCGTGTACTCCTGTGCTTTCATTACATGTGCACTCCTGTGAATCTTGTACTCTCATGTTCACGGAGCCCCATGTATACTATCATGTGCACCCAATATGGGCCCCCATGTGATATCCTGTACAATAACATAACCTGTTTAGATCCTTGTGTATTGATTGGGGATACGGAGGAGTGCTAGTAGTCGTGTGAACAATTCCATTGTAGTGTAGATTCCTGTGCAACCTCGATATCCTATGCAAATCTGTCCTGTTCACATGTGCTATCTCGTACTCTGACTCACTAGCCACAGTTAGTTCTCTATTTATAGTAGATATTTCTGTTACAGTTTTCTCTCTTTGTTTACATACTGTATTTCTTCAGATCCTATATTTTACTCTACTGCATGTTTATATTTTCTAACCTGCTATGTTCTGTTGAGATGTACTGTAATCGCTCCAGTCCTGACTGGACCTGTTGATAAATTTTACAGATAGCCTGGAGGTGCCTGCTAGCCTAGAGGAGACACTTTAGAGGTTGTTTAGGTAGTTATTTCATTTTGTCTGGAGTTGTATTTACTTTGTGGATTACTGTATCTGTATTTGAGTTTTGAGATGTATTTCTGGGTTTATGTATCTTAGACACTTAGACTTATATCTCATGTATCTCTTTGGATTTTATGTTTTATCTATCCTTATCATGCTCTACCTTAGATGTGATTGAGTTTGTATCTGCTATGTCACCCCCATTCGGGGAGTATAACTGTTTAGTCTTATACTGTTAGATGCATTGAGACCTAGGACAGCGTTCTACTGCCGACACTGCGGCGTAGGCTGGGCGTTGTTACGTTCTCGTGCCCTAACTCTAGGGCGCGGGTCGTGACAAGTGGTGGTCAGGCCAAGGAGGTGGTGATGATCTGTGGCTGGATTGGGTGACGACTGTATTGGGGCTCGTGGAGAGATGGCGGGGCGCTCACCGGGATCGAGGTTGTGGGTTCTCTAGAGTTAGGTTTTTAGGGTTAGGACTTGGTGTCGGAGAAGGAGGATGACGTGTCCGTGTGTGGACACGAAGATGGAGACAATGTATATGTAAAATGGTAGATTGGAATAAGATTGGAATGACATCCGGGGTCGGACCCGAGGCCGTCACGGCTGACACGGAAGAGATGGACACCGACACGAGGCACGTACACTTTGTGGAAATTTTGTGGAGGAATTTGTGGAGAAAAATAATGGAGGAGTACCTGCCTATTTATAGGATGTGGGAATTCCCATTAAGATAAGGATTAGGATAGTTAAACCCAAAAATAGATAATTCATCTATTAATTTAAATCAATCCAAATCAAAATCAATTAAATCTAATTAATTTACATCCTTTAGTTTAAAACCAAATGAGATAATTCAAATTCCAACTATGGATATTAATTTAATCTATTTAAATAAATCCAAAAATTAAATCAAGATTTAAATTGCCACAATATTGCCAAAATATGTTTTCCAAAAAAATGCTATAATAATAATTTCAAAAATATATTATTATTTAAAAATAAACTTAATAAAATATTTATGAAATATATATCTAAGCACAAATATTCTTTACATAATTATGCTTTTCTAGTATACAAAAATATTATTTATTATTAATAACTTTTAAAAATGACGTAAAAATAATAATCTTAGAAATGATAGCAAAACTAATTATTATATATATTATTTGAAACTATATAAAAATATAGAACAAAATGTTTTTCTAAAATATGTACGCTCGCACTTATTCGTACTCGTCGAGCAATTACGAAAAACAAATTTCGCGCACGACGTACAATGCAACTACGTGACGTACAATACAAAAAAATTAATCAGTACCAAAATTAAATAAAAAAGTAGAAATTTAGGGGTTTTACAAGAATTTTAAGGGCACCGAGGGTCCTTTAGATGTTTTTGCATGGCTTATCAGCACAGAGAAATACTTGAAGGCATCCCAGTTGCCGACACATGGTTGGATGACAGCTGTAGATTTACTCTTAGAAAACAATGCTCACCACTGGTGGAAGGCTGAAGAAAGACGGCTGGGCACTGGGATCACATGGAAGGAGTTTTATGACCTCTTCTATGAGAGATTTTTCTCCATCCATGTTCGAGACGCTCTCTACGACCAGTTCCTTCATCTAAAGCAAGGAAACATGTCAGTAGATGAGTACGATGCGGAGTTCAGCCGCCTGAGTAAATTTGGCGCGTCGTTGATACTGACGGAGCAGGAGAGAGCTAGGAGATTCCATCGAGGGCTTTCACCAGAGCTCAAGCCTTATACTACCACACAGTCTCGAGTCTCTCATACAGCTATTTTAGAGGAGGCACGTAGCCAGGAGCTCCTCCGTAAGGAGGCACAACATGACCAAAGGCGTCCTACCCCAATGCACAGGCTAGTTAGAGTTGACCGGAGTGGGCCTATCAGACGTCCCATGGCATACCCGGAGGAGAGAGCAGGTCCCTATCAGGCTCGAGAGAAGCCTATTTGCCATTTCTGTGGAAGACAAGGGCACATTCAGAGAGATTGTCGCATTCGGTTGGGCCAGTGTTTAGGATGTGGATCGAAGCAACACAAGGTCAAAGATTGTCCTGGATGACATGACTTAGCACCGCATCAGCAGACCCAAGAACCAACACTGCATACTTTGAAATTAGCTCAGCAGCAGCTGCAAAGGCCGGGACTTGGAGCATCACAGGGATATCTGGGAGGACCACCTTTACCTGACCAGGCAGCTCATTTTAGGCAGGAAATGAATAGACAAGGGCATGGACATGCATTTACCATGGAGTAGATAGACACCCATCCTGAGATTGAGGATCTAGCAGCTATTACCCTAGTTCTACCATTTCACTACTAAAATTTGTCGATTTAGCGACGGCCAGATCCATCGCCCGTCCGTCGGGAATTTGTATTAGCGACCGATCACTGACGGGTCTTGGCCAAAATAATCTGTCGGCAATCAGCTCGTCGCTAATTACGGTCCATAGCTACGTAGTCGTCAAGCGACGGAATAGCGACGGCTTTTCAACTTCACAATACCAAGCATTAGCGACGACTTTCCGATGGGCTTTCGTCTATTTCAAGTATTAAATACTGAACTGTGTAGACACTAGCGACGTAATGGTCCGTCTGTAAACCGTCGTAATAGCGTATCAGAGTGTATCGTTCCGTCGCTAATCCGTCGATCGCCGTCGCTAACAAAGGACAGATTAGCGACGGAATACTGACGGATTATCCGTCGACCATGTTCTGGAAATGCTTGGTATTTCCAAAACCATGGCGACGGATGAGTCGTCGCTATTCTGTCGATCGCCGTCGCTAACAAATGACGGATTAGCGACGGAATACTGACGGGTTATTCGTCGACCATGTTCTGAAAATGCTTGGTATTTCCAGAACCATGACGATGGATGAGTCGTCGCCATTTCGTCGAACTATATACCACCAGAACGTTTCCGACGGATATTCCGTCGACCACCCGTCGGTACCTGAAAACATTTTCAAATCTCCAGCTAGCGACGGATATGTCGTCGAACAGTAGTCGAAAACTGGAAATATCCGTCGCTAACCGGTCACTAGTCCGTCGCTAAATGAGATTTTTTTGAAAAAAATTGCAGCACTTTTCCTGTTCGCAAAAATATGCATAAACCAAACCAATATATAATGCACACCAATTATCCAACAATCACATAGACCAAATATATAATGCACACCAATTATCCAAGAATCACATAGACCAAATATGCAAATACGAATTTAATGCACACCAATTATCCAAGAATCATATAGACCAAACCAAATTAATATAAAATAGACATCAATTATCCTGAAGAGTAACCTAATATCCGTCGTTATAATCCGATCATAGCACAAACATTCCAAAATTCCCACAAATATTCTAAAATTTCCACAAATATTCTAAAATTCCAAAACACATAAGAAAATCGACTTTGGCCTCAGCAAAGATCGCAAGTCAGACGATGAATCCTCACAGCCAGGGATCATAGTTGCGTTGAGGCATGTACCATCCTATCAGCCACTTTGCATACGAAGGCTCAATCTGGTTGAGGTCTTCTGTAGGGACAGGAGGGTCTGTCCCGATGCTACTACTCTCTGACGGTGGCTCATCCTTAACTTCAACCTTGGGAGCAATCTCTTCCCTGATGGTCATCGGTTCTTCCTTGACCTCGACCTTTGGTAACACCTCCTCCTTAACAGTCACTAGCTCTTGTTTGACGTCGAGGACTTCCTCCGTGTCGACCTCCAAGGGTTTCTTGCCTCGGCCCCTTCCTCGACTAGCAGTACCACCTCGGCGACTCCTAGGAGCCATCTCTCTGACAACATAAATTTTTATATAGGGTAAAGAAATTTACTCAAATTATAAAAGATGTGACGTTGGTTTTTTGCGTTCATCATCATTAGAGGGAGCAACACTGGAAACGTTGTGACGTTGGTAGCATGAGAGAGTAAAAATTTGTATCACAAGACTAACAGAATTACTATTTAATCATGTACTCACCAATAACCGGATGTAACTGGAGTCGTTGGGCCTATCGTGCAGTAATTGGTGGATCTGCTGGTATAGGCCGGATGTACTTGGTATCTAGTATATCAGATTAGTATCGGTCTATCAGTTTGGTATAGGACGTATCAGATTGGTATTGGCCTTAACAAATTGGTATCGTCCTATCCGATATGCACATGTATCGGCCGTATAGCTAGGATTCATATTGGCCTTATCGATTTAGTATCGGTCATATCCGATAGGTATCGGCCGTGTTGGATTAGTATAGACCATTTCGGATTAGTATCGTGAAAGGTTTAGTAACAACTGTACTTGGATTTCTCTCTTCTCGAGATAGAATACCATTGCAAGAGAGTCACCAGATCGTGATTGGCCAGTTACAGTAGCATACATGCTTCCTTTTCCATCAGAAAAAGCGAGATTGAAAAGAAAGTATGTATGTTCTGTAACTGGCCAGCTACGCTCTCGTGACTCTCTTGCAATGGTAATCTAGCTCTAGAAGAGAGAAATCCAAGTACAGTTGTTACTAAACCTTTCACGATACTAATCCGAAATGGTCTATACTAATCCAACACGGCCGATACCTATCGGATATGACCGGTACCAAATCGATAAGGCCAACATGAATCCTAGCTATACGGCCGATACATATCGGATAGGACGATACTAATTCGCTAAGACCAATACCAACCGATACGGCCCATACCAAAATGATAGATCGATACTAATCCGATACGGTCAATACTTATAAGTATCTATGGTCCAGGAGGTTGATCCGCTAGTACATCAATGTACGATCAACGAAGTAACGATCCATTTCAATTTGGATGTGAAAATCTGTATCGTAAGATAAACTAAACATAATCAGTTCTATTTTACATGCTTAATTGCCAAGTATGGGAACGAATGGCTCAGAACACAACCCAAAATTCATTCTAGCATACATTAGTATGAATCATCTATGTTTTGTACATATGGTGTAGTATATGTTCTTATCGTATATAGTATCTGAAGAATGTAACAGAATCAAGATGAACTCACATAATGTAATACTAAGACATCATCTACTACTATATAAGATATAGTGATAGGTTGTCATATCATCATTACCGAGGGATGAGGGTCGGAGGACAAATACCGCTCGAGTGAGCCAAAGGCATGCAGCCACTTCCCTCCCTCCATTCACCATCTCCCTCTCTCCTGCTATCAACGTCACAACTTTTCCACCTCAAGTTCTGATCAAGCATCTTCCTTCTCCTCTCCTCCACCATGGCTCTGGACCCATCTGCTCCTCCCTACTTCCCTTTTTCTTATTTGACTCTCTCAGCCACATATGATATCCACCTCAAGTGTAGAGTCGGGGGAGAAGAAGTGGGCAGGAAGAGGAGGGGGAAGCAGTACAGCCGGCGGCATGACCTGGAGGATGTACAGAAATTTTCTTCAACATCCGTAGGAGAACTATAAGGATATATCTTTTGACAACATATCACCTTGTCAAAGACCCTTAATGTGACAACCATGTTACCGCAGTATCGGAAAACTAACATGTCATAATTTTCTAAGCCGTGTATTTTGACATAATCCTCCAAACTCTTTCCTGCTATGTAGTAATGCAAGATTACTACATAGGAGGAAAGAGTTGGGAGGATTATGTCAAAACACACGGCTTAAAAAATTATGACATGTTAGTCTTCCGACACCGCGGGTAACATGATATTCACATTAAGGGTCTTTGACAAGGTGACATGTTGTGAAAAGATGTATCCTTATAGTTCTCCTACGGATGTTGAAGAAAACATCTGTACTTCCTCCTGGTCATGCCGCCGGCTGTGCTGCTTCCCCCTCCTCTTCCTGTGCACTTCTTCTCCCCCGACTCTATACTTGAGGTGGATATCATATGTGGATGAGAGAGTCAAATAAGAAGAAAGAAAGTATGGAGGAGCAGATGGGTCCAGAGCCATGGTGGAGGAGAGGATAAGGAAGATGCTTGATCAGAACGGATGGCTCAGAACACAACCCAAAATTTATTCTAGCATACATTAGTGTGAATCATCTATGTTCTGTACATATGGTGTAGTATATGTTCTTATCGTATCTAGTATCTGAAGGATATAACAGAATCAAAATGAACTCACATAATGTAATACTAAAACATCATCTACTACTATATAAGATATAGTGATAGGTTGTCGTATCATCATTGCCGAGGGATGAGGGTCGGAGGATAGTCAACTTTATCTACGGCTACATAGTTTCTGCCTCGCCAGTCGAATGGCTGCAGAGACTATGTCCTGATCACCATGTCGTACCGTAGATTAATGCAAATGGAGCTGGAAATATCCGTCGCTAACCGGTCACTAGTCCGTCGCTAACTGAGATTTTTTTGAAAAAAATTGTAGCACTTTCCCTGTTCACAAAAATATGCATAAACCAAACCAATATATAATGCACACCAATTATCCAACAATCACATAGACCAAATATATAATGCACACCAATTATCCAATAATTACATAGACCAAATATGCACATACGAATTTAATGTACACCAATTATCCAAGAATCATATAAACCAATGTGGCATGAGCACGGATACTTTGATAAAGGAGACCACCATGCTGTCAGGAACCTCTCACTCGAGCTCTACACGAAGGATGTCCACTTGAGCTCCGGGGCAAAGTTTTGGCTCGGAGCAAGAATCTGTTGACGGAGCACATCCACCAGGCTGTCAGAAAAAAATACTAACGGTGAGAGACCCATCTGAGTAGGATGTATACTCTGATAATATCTCCTTCAACACTCAATTCCACTACTGATATCATTCTTGTAAAGGTGATCTCTCAGAGTATACGTCCTACTCAGATGGATCTCTCAGAGTATCCTTTCTAGTTGGTTGTCGTATCATCATTGCCGAAGGATGAGGGTCGTAGGACAGTCAACTTCATCTACGGCTACATAGTTTTTGCCTCGCCAGTCGAATGGCTGCAGGGACTATGTCCTGATCACCATGTCGTAGTCCAATACAATCCAGAGATTGACACAGTACTAATTCATATATGTAGTCCAATACAAATAGTCTAATACAAAAATAACCCAATACAAATAGTCCAATACAAATAAGTACTAATAGCTAATGAGAACCATGCAGCTCACGCAAACGCTCAGTGATACGATCATGCAACCACCTCGAATAAGCGGGATATTTGGCGTGAGGAGAGATGTAGTCCCTTGCAAGTGCTGCGTGAATAGAACTCCCGGTCTCACTAGCTACCGGTGCTGGATGAATAGGACTCCCGATCTCACTAGCTACCGGTGCCACTTCCTCCTTAACTGTAGGAGGAGCCACCTCAGCATTCACTGTTTCCCTTAAATGATGTGCCGCTCCTCGGGTCATGGGTGCCATCTGGTAAGATTGATATTCACAAATAATATAATTGTAACATAAGCAAGCTAACTAAAGGAAATATCATGTAATTTGAGTACATTTTTGAAAGCAGATAAAGTATAAAAAATTCAATTTTTTGCCAAGTGTGAGAACGGATGGCTCAGAACACAACCCAAGATTCATTCTAGCATAGATTAGTATGAATCATCTATGTTCTGTACATATGGTGTAGTATATGTTTTTATCGTATCTAGTATCTGAAGAATGTAACAGAATCAAGATGAACTCACATAATGTAATACTAAGACATCATCTACTACTATATAAGATATAGTAATAGGTTGTCGTATCATCATTGCCGAGGTATGAGGGTCGGAGAACAGTCAACTTTATCTACGGCTACATAGTTTTTGCCTCGCCAGTCGAATGGCTGCAGGGACTATGTCCTGATCACCATGTCGTACCATAGATTAATACAAATGGAGCTGGAGCTGGAGCCAAAATACAGTACTACTTCACCATGTCATACCATTTTACTCTCTCACTCTCTCACCTTCCCCCCTCCGGCGCTCTCACTCTCTCCAGCGCTCTCACACTACTTATTCCTATGTGTTTTAAGTGTGAGAACGGATGGCTCAGAACACAACCCAAAATTCATTCTAGCATACATTAGTGTGAATCATCTATGTTCTGTACATATGGTGTAGTATATGTTCTTATCGTATCTAGTATCTGAAGGATATAACAGAATCAAGATGAACTCACATAATGTAATACTAAGACATCATCTACTACTATATAAGATATAGTGATAGGTTGTCGTATCATCATTGCCGAGGGATGAGGGTCGGAGGATAGTCAACTTTACCTACGGCTACATAGTTTCTGCCTCGTCAGTCGAATGGCTACAGGGACTATGTCCTGATCACCATGTCGTAACGTAGATTAATGCAAATGGAGCTGGAAAAATATGTCGCTAACTGGTCACTAGTCCGTCGCTAACTGAGATTGTCATATACACATATGTATATCACAGTTAGATGTATAGATATATACATCTATATAGAAGCACACAACTGATACACTCTAAGGGTCGATTTTCTAGGAAAAATTTCACTTATTCAGTTACTTTGGTGAAGCGAATGTCCCAAGGATATTCTTAACAAAGAAGGCAGATGAAGAACTCGCACTGTCCTTAAGACAGTGAACATATACACCAAGAACCCAAACCCCATATTCTCATTTACTAATCCCAACACCACCAAACTAATGGATAACACCCAATATGGATAACACATTATTTAGCCAATATATAAACTCAGATGAATTTGAGAAGCAAAGCCCCCCGCCGCCCCCAACCAAAGCCCGCCGCCCCAAGCCCGCCGCCCAGCCCCCGACGCCCCCGCCCCAAGCCAAGATCAAACTATTATCGGCTGTATGGCACATATGGCGTGAGCGAAATAGAAGAGTTTTTGAAGGCATATCCATGACTATTCATGGGATTTTAAACAACATTGATACGGATGCTAACCTCATGGGAGGATAACAGCATGTAGTGCTGATAGCTTGTAGTGTATTGCTATGGGTTGTAACCAGTAGTCTTTTCGTTTTTTGAATAAAAGTACCCTTTTCTTCAATATATATATATAATATATATATATATATATATATATATATATATATATATATATCTATATATATATATATATATATATATATATAGACTTGTAAAGAAATCTTCAGGATTTGAGCAATGTAGTTCGGTTGCATATATATATGAAGAGTGCTTATGGCTGTGCGTCGGTTGCATAAATATATATATGTGTGACAGTTCAATAGAAGAGCAGGGAATGGACTCCTGCTAAGTTTGAATAAATTTTAGAGGCCACATAAAATCGGAAGTGAGCCTTAGCCACTTGACCCCCGCAGCCCCGCCACCCACAACCCCCCGTCCACCGCAGCCCCCCGCCTTCCAGCCTCCGACGCCCCTGCCCCAAGCCCGCCGCCCAGCCCCCGATGCCCCCGCCACAAGCCCGCCGCCCAGCCCCCGACGCCCCCGCCACAAGCCAGCCGCCCAGCCCCCGACGCCCCCGCCCCAAGCCCGCCGCCCAGCCCCCGACGCCTCTGCCCCATGCCCGCCGCCCAGCCCCCGACGCCCCCGCCCCAAGCCCGCCGCCCAGCCCCCGACGCCCCCGCCCGAAGCCCGCCGCCCCCCGCAGTCCCGCCACCCACAACCCCCCGCCCACCGCCACCCCCCCGCCGCCCAGCCCCCGACGCCCCCGCCCCAAGCCCGCCACCCCCGCTGCCACTATGACACCGCGAGAGAGAGAGATCGAGAGAGAGAGAGAGAGAGAAAGAGAGGGGATTACCTTCGGGAGAGAGAGAGGAGAGGACGCCGACGTCGATCACCGAAGCCGCGGAAGAGAGAGAGAGAGAGAGAGAGAGGAGAGAGAGTGAATTTGGGGGGAATACGAAAAGTTCCCCCTGCCGTTTTAATTTAAGTCTGGAACGTATATTTAGCGACGGCCTAGCGACGGATTTTTATCCGTCGCCCGTTGGTCGCTCTTTTTGATACTTGCCGACTGAATATCCGTCGCTACGTAGTCGAAGAATTGTCCCACCAATTTTCCCCACAATTCCCGCCAAATAATCGACTGCATAGCGACGACTGAGTATCCGTCGCTATATCTCCGACGCCCTAGCGACGGATGTGCGACCTTTTCTCTCCCTAAAAATAAAATAAAAATGTAATGGCTTGTCGTCGGTAATCCGTCGGCTAGTTGCCACAAAGCCGTCGCTAACGCCGACGGACGATATCCGTCGCTAAATCTTCGTCGCTAATTTACTGTATTTTGGTAGTGTTTGTTTTATTAGACATGACTTGTCACCAAAACCACACCTTTACTAGATAGTCTATCGGCCTAACATAATGCTTCTCTTTGTTGTGATTACTAGTCCTCAACCCAAATGCATGAACACAATCATCGGTACCATTAGAAAACTGTATGCTCATAATCAAGCAGGCTTATTACCATAGCGACCATAAGCAGATCATCTTGCATGATCTGTGACCTTGTCAATAACCTTAGTATGCTATAGATAATCATTCAATCTCTCTGTACGCCTCTTTGAAATTGACAAAAGTTCTCCACTTGAGTTGATAAATCAAGTGGTTTATGACGTCAAATTCTACCAAGTATCATTTTGATGCCTCTACCGTGACTTCGATATTTGGAGCACAACACCAACCTTTTTTCTTCCAACAAATTTTACCCTCACAAACTAGACAAACCACCCTACACTCTCCTTCTCAATTACACCTCGTACACGACTTAATAACCCTTAGAACAACCCCGGATGAAATTCTCATCCCACTTGATTTTAACCATGCAAGACCAAACCAATCCCTCAAACAACTGGATGCCCATTATCCATTGTAAGACTAAGAATACCCCCCAACTGGAAGAATATGGTGCCCATTTAAATTTTTTTTACCCTACCTCCTTCACCTTTGCAGACAACAAGTTATGAGTTGAAACACTTACTCTCTTTTCATATTCCGCTCTATTATATTTTTATTAAGTCTTATTTTAATTTCGAGGACGAAATTTTTATAAGTTGGGTAGGATGTAAACCCCCTAATTTTTTTATTTGAAATTTTCTTTATGATATTTTAAAATTTTAGGCTTATTTATTTTCTTTTAATTTTCTAAAGGAACATACATAGCAAAGAGTTTGTTAGAGATTTGTATTTGGTGCAAAGTATTATTAGAATATTAAGAAAAATATTTTGAGAATATTAGAATTATTATTATTATTTTTATACATTATTAAATAACAAATGATAATTTTATTGTTTTTAGTTTACCATTTAAATGAGTTACCACAATAAAAAGATTTTATTAATATATAAATTTAGGTTATAAACAAATTTTCGTATTCTTATTTCTAGTATTAATATTAGAAATATATAGGTATGAATAACTAGAGATAAATATATATATATATATATTTTATATATATATATATATATATATATATAAATATATATATATATATATATATATATATATATATATATATATATATATATATATATATATATATATTTATAATATTAAATATATATAATATATAATATATATATATATATATATATATATATATATATATATATATATATATTTGCTTAATAGAGTAAAAAATAAACAACTCAGCCCACTGTTCCCTGAAGGGAACAGTAGCTGACGGCTTGGCCCATGGGGCTACACCCCAAATGGCCACGCAGCAGAGTATATATAACTCTGTTATATATAGAAACGGCTGAACGCGAAACCGAGAACCCCCGAAACCCTATCAAACTACTTCGCCGACCTCGAGGATCGACGCCAACGTGACCCGCTCGCTTCGGCGCCGCCATCCCGCCGTTGCCTGAATACCGCCGGGCCGACCCAAATATAGAGTAACTCTGTTTTACTCGACCGCGGGTATGCCAACTTCCCCCTAGTCGTTCTTCCAGTATACTCGACTACTTTCGATTTCGTCGAATCCTACATAGAGCCTATCTAATCCTTTCTACACCCCTTTAGATAGAATCTAGTAAACCCTAATACCTTGCTCGGGAAATTGAACAAAACTTACCGAGAAAACCATCGGAACAGGACAGTTTTAGGTTGCCCAAAACATCGACTTGGAAGCCGATTTTCGACCCATATGCTGAGGGTTTCAGCAAACCAACTGAAAACAGTAAAACACAACATATACGGGATTAAAACGCACATGTTAGATTTATATTTCAGTTATTATACAGGAAGATAATTGATGTTAAAGATTCAAGAAAATCTATTTTTGAAACTAAAAATTTTGAAAACTTTTTCCGATACGGCGTACGCCCCGACAAACCGGGCGACATGGTCGTGCACTATACGCATCGAAAGTCGCATATAGATGTTGCCGACGTGTGGGAACTGACGGGACACGATTTCGTTGTGTGTGTGCGACAAAATCAATGCGTATCCGTCGAGATACCCCCGTATCGACGTTTTGTAAACTTGACCATAATATCGTACACGTTCGTCGGATCGACGTGAAACTTGTGCCACCAGGACTGTATCAATTTTTTTGGTCCTGTATGCCAAGTTTGGTCCGATTCTGAGAAGGTTGATCGGAACGCCAAAATTGGCGGGCCCGCAACCCGCTCTAATGGGCGAATTTGTGCACAGCCCACCCGAATCCAACATTGGACATACGGTTGAGTTTGTCTCCTCAAATCGAACTCGTAGACATGTAGTTTGACGACTTTAGAGACCGTAGGTCCTGGCACGCATTTCGGTGTAAAACGGGTCCAACGGCGGATATTGTTTTGACCTAAAATTATGATTTTGCCCCTGTTCCAGAATTAAACTTTTGGACAGGCATTTCCTAGGTATTTCTTTCATGCCAAATTTGTTCGTGATGTTCATTTCAGCATCCGAGGTCGTTCGTAAAAGTTGGCTTTCATTGCTTCCTTATTTTGACGATTTGAGTCATCAGGCGTCACCATTCTGCACACTACCCCCAGGCAAGATACCTTGCCACCGCTGTTTATTTATTTAGCTCATATTTTATGCATTATTCATTATTTTCTTTATGCAAATAAACTGTGATACATGGCATAACTTGTTAGAACTTACTGTTCAGTTATATTTTCTGCTATGTATTATTTTCTTATCCATTAAACCTAGAGTTAAGGGACCGCCTTGTTTTGTTGCATTCATAGGCCTTGACACATTTATACCATGAAGTTGTGAGTCACATATAGAACTCGGACATGCGTGATTGGCTGGCCACCAGTACGTATAATCCGTGCGATATGATTAACCGCTAATAGACATTGCATGCTTAGTTTGACTTAGCGGTTAATAGGGGTTATGCGTTGTGGATACAACATAGTAGGCATTAGGTGGGGGTGTACATATCCTTAGCGTGTGGGCTACTTTACACATTTCCCTTATGACCGTACGCTCCACCGGAGATGCGGGTTGACGACCCCTTATTACTGCTGGCCACTGACGTTCGTGGAACGATTATGCCTGAGGCCCTTGGTGCCCCAAGGGGGACTATGCCGATCCTATTTTTAGCCGGGGCCCATGCGTTGGAGGGATGTACTTAAACTGCATTCACATAGAATGGTAGGCTACCCTTATCCGTTAGGTACGAGTACTCTTGGTTTGGGTATTTGTATCTGACCATGGCTTGGAACAATAACTTGTCGCGGATTAGTTTGCCACATCTTGTTCTTGTTTGGTTGTAGGTATGGCTTACTACTCCGATTAGAAGGTATTGAACCTTGTTGGGGTCCAGATACCATATTGGATTCGTGACTTAGAAAGATATCTCACCGTGGGTTAGTGTGCCATCTCCTATCCTTGTTTGGTTGAGGGAATAATACGCTACTCCAAAGGGTAAGGTATTGGACCATTTTATGATCTGATCTTACTTATTCTTATTGAGCAGTATTTATTCAGTTTATGTGGCATATTCTTTTTGTATCTTGTTATGTCCCTCTGAGGACCTGGTGATCTCTCCAGGTATAGGTGTGCAGGACTTCCCGCAGGAGTATGGCTCCACTATAGACTCATCCTTCACGTTCGAGCGAGTTGTACCTTCTGATCACAGCTGTCCCTATTGGGTCGATGAGCCTATTTAGTCATCACTTCTTATTTTATTTATCTTAGAGGTTGGACTCTACTTCATTTCAGTTTATTCTAGTACCGGTAGTGGATTTGTCTCCGCCTGGCCAATAGCTATATTTTGACATTTACTTTGATTCATGAGATACCATTTTTCTTTATATTCTGTGGAAGAGTTATAGCTTTTTACCTGTGACTATATGTTACTATTATTCACAATACAGCTTATGTGTATATTCGAGATTTCCATATATTGGAGTATATCCCGTATATATGCAGCTGGCATGCTTCGTTCCTAGTCCTATGTATTTTGGGACTGGGGCGTTACATAAGGGCTTATCTCTGATAAGCAAACTGCATTCATAAAAGGCAGTTCAATTGCAGAGAATTGTTTGCTTGCCCATGAACTGATTCGAGAGTTCAATAAGGCAAGCAGGAGGAAAAGATGCATCAAACTTGACCTGCATAAAGCATATGACATGTTTAACATTGACTTTGTGTAATCCCCTATTTTCAAAATCTTGATTATTTTTATTTTATTTCTCCAAAATCATAATTTTTTAATTATTATGCTTGAGGATTATTATTTAGAAGCCTATTATTTTTCTAACACTTTTGAACTTTTTCTCTTGTTTTAGAATATTTTATTTGGAAGTCATTCTATATTTTTGCCAAAGGATGGCAATTTTCTAATTAGAATGGTGAAGTTGTAAATATTAGGAAAGAGGGTGGCTTTATTCGTAATTATTTAGGAGTCCATGGTGGAATGCTTAGAGCCTGTTTGGATAGGCTTTTTGAAATTTTGTTATGAAAATAGTTTTCTGAAAGTAAGTTATAAAGTTATTTTCTGGGTATAAATTTTTTGGCTTTGCATTTGGTTACTTTCATCAGGAAAATAATTTTAAGAAATTAAAATTGAATATTCTGTTTGGTAAACTTTTTTTAGAAAATAAAATCATGTCTACACTGTTCGTGTCCAACCGTGTTTCTCCCAAAACTATTTGTGTCCAAATGTATACGAGTTCCCTCCGGTTCATCCTCATCACCGCCGTTCGTGCGATGAGCGAGTCGACTCCATCCCACCATTCATACGAGAGAAGAGTTGACTCCATCCCATCGGTCTTCGCCGTCGTTCATATGAGTGGATAGTCGACTCCATCCCGCCGGTCTTTGCCACCGTTCGTGCGAGGGGAAAAATGACTCGAATCTGTCGTCATAGACCAAGCTCGAGGCCGCCAAGTCCACCGCCGACGAACTTGGACTTAGATTCGTCGTCGTAGATCGAGCTCGCGACCATCAAGTCCACCGTCGAAGAGCATGGGCTCTGATCTGCCATCATCGACCGAGCTCGAGGCTACCAAGTCCATCATCGACGAATCGTGGGCCGAGCTCAAGGCCGCCAAGTCCACCGTCGATGAGCTAGGGTTTCGACTCTGACAACCGACGTCGAAGTCGGAGTCAAGATCAAGGCCGGAGTTGAGGTCGGAGCAGTCGTCGACCTCCTCCAGCCTATGTCGAAGTCGGAGCTGTCGTCGACCTCCTCCAGCTGGAAGAGAGTTGGGGAGCTCCATTTCCCTCTAGATCAGGTTCACAATTGAGGAGAGAGAAAGAGAGAGTGAGAGTGTTGGGGTTTTTTTTTTGGGGGGGTGGGGCCCACAGATTTTGGAAGAATAGTGTTGAGAAAATTGTTTTTTACCTACACTCTGAAAATAACATTATAAAGTAGTTTTTTAAATTTTTTTTGGAAAGTACATTTTCAAGTGGAGACAACCAAACGTTATTTCATGTGCTTTTGGAGTTTAAACTCAGAATTTTGAATTTAAAACAATAACCAAACGCACCCTTAACCATTATGATTAGGTGGGAACATTTTATAAATTCTTAATTAATTAAGGATTTGTGCTAATTAATCCTAAGGAATCTTGGAATCTAGCTTATTCCATGGGATATTCTTTAGAATATCCTTGGAATATTATCTCATAACACATGTACCTAGATTCTAGGATCTTCCTAATTGCCCTATAAATAGCCTAAGTAATTAGTGGATTAACATTCCTAAATTTTCCTTCGTGGTCCTAATGATTGTGTCCTAGGCATGTCGGTGTCCATTCTTATTTCATTAGCCTCTAGCTATTACAATTTATATTCCGTGTCCGATACGACAAGATTTCCAAATCCAGCTCTACCAAACTATTCCTCGTGTCCCCGGGTTCGACCTCAAGGTCACAGATACTTCCAATACACCGACACGTTCAACCCCAAGCACCGGGCAACCTCCACCAGCAGCCAGTCTCTACCGAAGCTCGCCAGATAGGTCCAACTCTACAGTTCTCGTGAGCGGATCTGGACCATCGCTCACTGGAGCTCCCTCCATTGCAGTACCACGACTAGCCAGGACCACCATGCCTGAGCCGACCTGTGTTCTGCCATCGAGAGCACTACTGTAGGTCGCCACCAGCACCACTGTCGAGCTCCGTCGTGAGCGAGCACATCCCACCACCATTATCCTCCTCCGTTTAGCTCCCTGCATTAGAACCCTAGCCTCGAGCCATCATCACCCTGGCCACCACTTTGACTGAGCTATTGGCACATTGATTTTGATACTTATAATTAACACCTCTACTTACAATTAACACCTCTACTGTTTTAGATCTATCTCTCCCCGTTCCCAGAATACGTATTTTAATACGTGTGCTGCTTGAATGTATTTATTTAATATTTATCATGCATTTGTTCTGTATTTAATTCCTTTAATTTCATGCTAATTATTTTTCTGTATTTTATTTTCTGCTTTTGCTTAGCTCTTGGTTTATTTTGTTCATATTGAACCAACCTGGTTTAGCTTGGTTCATCATGATAAGGGATGGATGGCCTAGATTATATAGGAAGGAATGGGTGGTGGAGATTAACTTGGGCTAGATATTTTTACCCCTTTTCTTTCTCTCTCCTCACAAACTCTCATTTCTTTCCTCCACCAAATACCCTAACCCTTTTGGAGAGGCAAGTACATCTTGTACCCTATGAGGGATTTCATATATCCCTATTTATTTTTAGTCCATGTTGTTCCTCTCCTCTTTCTCTACAAGTTTAGGTCTTGAAGTTTTTGATTTTCATGGATGGTTGTGTGTAGATCTAAGTTTTAAGTTTTGGATTTTATGGGTTTTCATAGTTTTGATCTATCAAACTTTGTTGTTTTCAAAAAAAAGTTGTTCCATGTTGTAGAGAATTCAATTCTAGTCAATTTTGACCTTTATTTCGCCCAATTCCGAGTCCGATAGCACAAGTTATGGCCATTGGAAGTTTTTGAAACTCCATGGCCGAAGCTTGCTGGTGCAGCGACATGCATGTTATGCGCCCAAAGGCACTATGCACCCAAAGGCATGTTATGCTCCCAAAAGGAATTGTTATGCTCCCAAAGGAATTGTTATGCTCCCAAAAGGAATTGTTATGCTCCCAAAGGAATTGTTATGCTCCCAAAGGAATTGCTATGCGCCCAAAGGAATTGTTATGCTCCTAAAGGAATTGTTATGCTCCCAAAGGAATTTCTATGCGCCCAAAGGAATTGTTATGCTCCCAAAGGAATTGCTATGCTCCCAAGGAACTGCTATGCTCCCAAAGGGACTGCTATGCGTCCATAGTGAATCAGTGAATTCTCCACCTGTGTGCGCATAAAAGTCATTTCAGTTCGCACATTTTGCTAAATTTGTGCCATCTGTCTTATCCCGTACGATTCACCGAATTCGAGCGTTTAGTCTTATCTCACACATTTTGCTGGATTGTGCCACTTGATGCATGAATAGTGTTTTAATACATATTGTTGTGTGGAGTGTGTCCCGTGTCTTGATTGGCTTGTGGGCATCCGTATCGCTGGTACTCAACCCTGAGAGTTATAGACTTGACCATACCAAATACTAGTGTGACTTTCATACCTTGTTACGAATTGACATTGATTGTTACCTTGACTAAATGATTGATCATGCGTTCCTAGTTGGAACTAAAAGACTGACTAGTCGTCTTAGTGAATTGAATGAGACACGTTCATGTATGAACGATGAACCATTGCGATCGACTAGCCGATCCCGAACATTGGCATATGGACACGTGCTGACTCCAACTTCTTTCTACAAAAGCAGTATGTGCACCTTATAGTCAAAGCATGATTATCCCGTGGCCAGGTTTGATTGTTGCATTACGCTATGTAAGACCTACAACCTAATCGTACATGCATCGTTGTAGAGTTATGCATATCGTACTCTGTACGGAAGTACTCATTCAGAATGACCATGATCCACGGTATGAGATTTCTATTAACGTAGGGACTATTAAGTTAAATAAAGTAATTATTGCATGGAGAGAATGGATTTCCGAGTTCTTACATGGCAGCCATCTTGGGATAATTATTGCCCCGACATGCCGGCTGGTTCCCACGGATTACAAATCTGCCACACGAGCAGGGAGTGGTATCTGTTTATATTTTTTTGCATATTAACGACGGACGTCCCACTGGGACATGTCTAATTCATGATTGGCGCAATTGATTATTGGATAGACTAGCCTTGCTCGTACATTGAAAGAAGTGAGGAATCCCTTATTGCATATTTCCAGGGTAACTTAGAACTTACAGTTAGCAAGCCATAGTAGTTGTATTGTCGTTTAAATTAATTTGTTTGTGTACTGTACCTACTATGTTAACTACTGAGATGATCAGAATGTCAGGACATGATGGGTCAACTTCTGTCCTTGTTTGGTTGGAAAGTTGGCTTGAAGTGTCATGATGTTGTGTGAATCCCAGTAGCAAGCAGAGACTTATTTATCATATTCTTAACTCTTATCACTGGTTCTAATTCTTCATATCATGCTTCCTTTGTGGTACTTGTTATTTGAGGTCTAACCTCTCTGGTTTTGTTTGACCAGATTTAGAGCCAGCTACCGAGGACTCAGCTTACTTCCACTCCCAAGATGGTCAATATTAGAGGGATAATCGCAGGAGGACACGAGTGGGTTCCTTGCTTCCCTGCTCGTTTTGCTACTTACTTTACTTTTGCCGCTTGGCACCGACATGTTAGTCGGACTGTCTTGTACTTACTTTTACATAATTGTAACTAAGTCAGACTGCAGCTGATAACGATTGTGTATACCTTGTTATATCATCTGGTTATGTTTTGTAAAGCTAGCTCTCAAGAACATTTTGACTGAGCGTTTGGGATGCCGTACTGCTTATTCTTACATGTTCTCTACTTACTGCTTTTCATTAAATGATTGGAATAATAGAGGTTGACAAACCTAGTAAGACTTGTATGTAGTATGCACCCCCTTGTCTTGTAGATAACATTGATCGTATTATACGGTATTCATCTACCCGTAATACGTGGTTGGCTGAGTCATTCCCCCGCTCTGTAGTATTCTGGATCTGGGGCATGACACATGGTGAAGCTAATGACCCACCAGCTGGACATAAAAGATCAAGAGAAAGCCTCCATACAAGATAAGGAGAAAGATAAGACAAAGGAAAAAAGAAATCCCTTGCTCTTAAAGCTATCAAGTTTTTCACAAAAGATGACTCCGATGATGACGATTCATAAGACGAAGAAATTGCTTTCACTGCCAAGAACTTCTAAAAGTTCCTCAAATTCAAAAAAGCAAACCGTTCAAAGAAGGACACGGACGAAGAACCTTCTTGCTACAACTGCAGA
The DNA here is from genome assembly GCA_029216955.1 of Iris pallida. Taxonomy (NCBI): domain Eukaryota; kingdom Viridiplantae; phylum Streptophyta; class Magnoliopsida; order Asparagales; family Iridaceae; genus Iris; species Iris pallida. The sequence continues at coordinate 10,587,630 of JANAVB010031219.1, forward strand.
AAGACCGGACACATCAAAAGGATTGTCCTATGGGAAGAAGAGAATCTGGCAAATACGAAAGGCCAAGCAAATGAAGCTCATCCTCAAGAAAGTATGCCAACACTAGCATCTGGTGTGAAAGTGATGTTAGTGGTTCAGATGACGACAAAGAATGCAAACACAATGCAAATGTTTGTCTTATGGAAAATGAATCAAATCAGGTACTCGATGACTTTTTTTATGAATGCTCTCTCTTACACCGAATTAGCAAATGCAATTTTTGAACTACACGATGAACACAAGATTATAAGAGGTAAGCACAAAAAATCTCTTAAAGAGATTGACACACTTAAAGAAGAAATAGAAAGACTCTCTAATATCATCCTTGATATAAAAGGAAAGTCTCATGCTTCTGACACTGATGAGATAGAGTCTCTTAGACTAAAACTCCAAAAAGCCCAAGACATCATAAAGAAAAATGACGTTGAATATCAATCCCTCAAGAAAGGATATGAACTTGCTATGCACAAAACACTTGCCACAAACCAAAGAGAATATGCAATCTCTATCAAATACAATGACCTTCTTACAAACAGTAAGAAACAAGTTGATAGAGACATAGCTCATACAAACACTCAATGCCATAATCAAAGACACATCAACACACATCACAACACTAGCCACAAGACTCACACTCACAAGAACACAACACATAGGTCCTATCTCAAACATATTTACACACAAAGAGGACCATTTGAAAAGAAAAACACGTCACACCTTGTTTTCTACTATCATCAATAAAACACTCATACAATACTTCTCAATCTACTAGAACTCCTTATACACATAATACTTACTCACCTTCCTCTAGACCCTGACACCCATGATATGCCACTATTGTGGTTTACTTGGACACACTTCTCATTATTGTCAAATGAAAAAGTATGTTGACATGAGAATATTTAAATGGGTTCCTAAAACTAACCGTCAAGGACCCAAACATTTCTGGGTACCATAGTCTTCACCTTCAACTTATGTTGTAGGTGAACCCCCTATCGCATGCTAGAAGGAAATGGATTTTTGATAGCGGTTGCTCACGACACATGACCGATGATGCTTCACTTTTTGCAACGCTATCGATGAAGAAGGAAGGACTCGTATCCTTCGGCAATAATCTAAAGGGGTACATTTTTGGGCATGGTAATATCGGATCCCCTTCTTATCCTTGTATTAAAAATATTTGTGTTGTTACTAATCTTAAGCATAACCTTCTTAGCATTGGCCCTCTCATAGATAATAGCTATGATGTTAACTTTGTTAAACACAAGTGCTTCATTTCTGATAGCACAAGTAGTTCTACTGTATATGAAGGTATTAGAGAAAATAACATTTATGTTCTTTATCTTGTTGAAAGCACTAACAATGACATGTGCTTAGTAGCAAAGAATGATGAGAGTTGGCTTTAGCATATGAGACTTGGATACGCCAACATGGATACCATCTCCCGACTAGCCTCCAAGAAGCTTGTTAGTGGACTTTCAAGCATTCCATTAAAAAAAGACATGGTATGTAAAGAATGCGAGAAGAGTAAGTAAATAAAATCTTCTTTCAAATCTATCAACTCGATGAGCACTACTAGACCTCTGTAACTCATTCATATGGATTTATTTGGTCGTAGTAGAGTAGCTAGTCTTGGTGGCAAACTCTATGCTTTTATTTTAGTTGATAATTTTTCGAGATTTACATGGATTATTTTCCTTGCAAATAAAAGTGATATTTTTTGTGAATTTACTTTTTGTAAACGAGTTCAAAATGAGAAGTCAATGTGATCAACAAAATTAGTAGTGATCATGAAGGAGAGTTTGATAATACCCATTTTAAAAGATTTTATGATAAAAATAATTTTGGTCATGATTTTGCTTGCCCAAGAACTCCATAATAAAATGGTGTTATGGAAAGAAATAATAAAACCCTTGGAGATATGGCAAGGGTTACGGTAAACCAATACAAGCTTTCCCAATACTTTTGGGCGAAAGCCATTAACACGGCATGTTATGTTATAAATAGAGTCTTAATGAGACATATTTCTAAGAAAACTCCATATGAGCTTTGGTTTAACAAAATTCCTTCTATTGAATATTTCAAAGTTTTTGGATGCAAATATTTTATTTTGAACACCAAAGATAACCTAGGCAAATTTAAAGAAAAAGCCTATGAAGGTATCTTCCTTGGCAATTCTATGCATAGCAAAGGTTTTCATATATTCAACAAACGAAGTCTTGTAGTCGAAGAGTCAATCAATGTCTCTTTTGATGAACTTAACACTTATACACCTAACTCCTCGAATGATGTTGGTGACATCTCTTTTGATTTGAAAACTCCTCTCTTGGAGATTCTAGTACTCCTTCATCTAACAATGAAGTTGAGACTACTCCAACTGAAGACGCTCCACCACTAGAGCCTCCTCAAGAGGATCTTCCCAAAGAATAGAGATTTATTCCTTATCATTCCAAGGAGCTCAAAAAATATCAATGATGCCTTTAAAGATGAATTTTAGATTATTGCAATGCAAGAAGAGTTAAATCAATTTGAGCGAAACAATATTTGGAAACTCGTTCCTAAGCCCCACAACTATCCCATTATTAGAACAAAGTGGGTGTTTCGAAATAAACTTAATGAGGATGATTTTGTCACTCGTAACAAAGTCCGATTGGTTGCTCAAGGCTATAACCAAGAGGAAGGTATTGACTACGAAGAAACCTACGCTCTGGTTGCTTGTCTTGAATCCATTCGAATGCTTTGTGCTCTAGTTCTAATGATTTCAATCTTTTTCAAATGGATGTCAAAAGTGCCTTTTTTAAATGGTGTTATTAAAGAAGAGGTATATGTCAAGCAACCTCCCGGCTTTAAAGATTTTCAATTTCCTGATCATGTTTTCAAACTATACAAAGCCCTCTATGGCCTCAAGCAAGCTCCTCATGCTTGGTATGAGCGTCTTAGTTCTTTTTTCATTTCTCACAACTTCTCCAAAGGCAAAGTTGACAACACTTTTTATCAAAACTCATAATGGAACACTTTTGTTAGTCCAAATTTAAGTTGATGATATCATTTTTGGTTCTACTAAAAAGACACTATGTGTAGAATTTTCCAAAGTTATGCAGGATGAATTTGAAATAAGCATGATGGGAGAATTATCATTCTTTCTCGGTCTACAAATCAAGCAAGGACCTCAAGGTACGTTCATTAATCAAGCAAAATATATAAAGGATCTTCTTAGGCGCTTTGAACTAGATTTATCCAAATCAATGAGGACTCCTATGACACAACGACCAAGCTTGATCAAGATGAAGAAGGTGTTTCGATCGACATTCGTAAGTATTGAGATATGATCGATAGCTTGCTTAACTTAACTACTAGTCGTCCCGACATCATGTTTAGTATTTGCTTATGTGCACGATAGCAAGCAAATCCCAAAGAATCTCACTTATGTGCCATTAAGCGTATTTTTTGGTATCTCAAAGGCACCATTAATATGGGACTTTGGTATCCAAAATCATCATCCTTTGAGCTTATCGGCTACTCGGATACGGATTTTGTCAGTTGTAAAGATTGACCGAAAAAGCACTAGCAACACATGCCAATTTCTAGGGAAATCTTTGGTTTCATAGTTTAGTAAGAAATAAAACTCAGTTGCTCTTTCTACAACTGAGGCCGAATACAAAGCGGCTGGATGTTGCTGTGCACAAATTCTTTGGATGACACAAACACTTGTAGACTATGGCTTTTCTATCAAATGTGACAACACTAGCGCTATTAGTCTCACTAAAAATTTGATTTGTCACTCACGTACGAAATATATTGAGATTCGATACCACTTCTTGCGTGATCATCAAATAAAAGGGGACACCTGTCTTGAATTTATTGACACTGAGCATCAACTAGCTGACATTTTCACCAAACCCCTTGCCGAAGATCACTCCTCTTTCATTTGTCGAAAAATTGGCCTTATTGAAAAATTCATCTAAATTCATTCTCATCAATCCACGGATGATCAGACGGACTTCTGCGGAAGTCCGATGGATAATCCGTTTTGTTATAACTGACAGAATCACTTTCTCGTTTTTTTTCTTTTTAAAACTGTTTATTCACCGGATCGTCAGACGGATAACCATGGATCTTCATCGGCTCATCCGCCTACGACTTTTTCTGTCACAGATTTCACCAAATCAGCCTTTTCCACCTCCCCAAAATTCCTTCTTTCCCAAAACTTTCGGCTGCACTCTGCCCAAAACTGTCAACCTTTCACCTCCCTCATCAATTTCCACCTAACCCATTCATTACACCTCTTCACTTCTTTATCTCCCCTCTCTCTTCTCCATTGCCTCTAGCCTCCCACCCAAATCTGCTGGTCCATTTTAAAATTTGGCCAGATCTGCTTTCCACCTTACATGCCATGTCTTACAAGCGCCATCGCTCGGCTGCCTCCTCATCTTCTCCTGTAGCCCCTCCTCCTACCTCCATGTTCCTTCCCACCCCTCCGCCCATAGCCACAATTCGGCCATCTTTCGCACAGTGCACCAATCTCACGACCGGTTTAACATCTTTTTCAAACTTCTAGTTTATACCGGCAAGCCCGTCTCCTTCATCTATTTCCTAAACCTTATGAAAATCTTCGACAATGCCAGTTCACTGATCTCCTGGAGAGGCAGGTGGACGTCTATCTTGTCGTCGTCCAGATTTTCTACTACAACCTAGTTGAAAGTAGTGATCGTCTGAAATTCGAGGCGAAGGTCGGTGGGGTCAAGATATCTGTTAACTCCTCCTCTCTGGCTTCCATTCTCGGCGTTCCAGAACATCTCGGCCACCACTGTCTTCCCTACACTGTGGACACCATCAAGCTATCCCCAGACTACACCTTCGAAGAATTTATCTTCTGTATCTGTGATCATGCCTTCTCTCTCAAACCTGAGGACAAAGACTTAAGTCCTATATATAACAATCTTTACCGCATTCTCTGCAAATTAATTACCCAAAAATCTGGCAACATGGATAGACTCACCACCGAGGAGCTCATCACAATGTACTATCTCTTTGCCCGCCATCCCTTCTCCCTTGCCAAGACTATGATCTACTCCATAATCTGGGTCCAGGAGGCAAACCATCAGTCTCTCCTCTTTGGCATGTATATCATGATGATTCTAGAGACCAACAGTGTCTACCTCACCAACTATCTCAAGGCCAAGAAGCCATCTTTTCTTGCCAAGGCGAAGCCGCGACCCCTCCACACTTCTCGTCCGTCTGCTTCTCAACCACCTCCTGTTGGCGGTACTGGAACTTTCGCCGCTCCGACGACTTTGACGACTATTCCTCCTGAGATTCGTCGGTACATTGACCGTCGTTTCAACTCCTTCACCATCGCCACCTTGGATCGCATCCAGGCTACCACCCGGGGTCTGGGTACCCTGATCTACCGTGGCTTCATGGATCATGCATACTATTTTTTGCACTGCTTTATTGAAAATAATCCTCTTGTTGATCCGGTCGTCCCCATCCTGGCCTACCCGAGATCGCGATTCTCTGACCCCAATGTCTATGGATTTATGTATCCAAATGACATTGATCCATATGGGTCTTTATTCCGGCTGCGGGGGCTGATGAGGATGAGGCTGATGATGCGGACCCGACGGTTAACCCTGCCAACTGATGATTGCTGCAGTAGTGGGTGCTATCCTAGAATCTTTTTGGTGTTAGTGTTATCTATATTTTGTTATGTGCAGTCCTTTGGGGTCTTTAAGTTGTGTTTTGTTTTAAAAGTACGTCTCTGCTACTATCTTATTTTATCTCCTAGTAGAGAGTGGTATGTCATGGTTGTAATCAAAATATTTCTCCTTGTTAATGAAAATGCTTTTTATCTATTTTTTTAGCTTCTTATCTTTCATTTTGTATAAGTAACCAAGGGGAGAAGTTGTATTGAGGGGGAGATATTTTATTACGGGGGGAGCCATCTCTCAAAAACAATATATTTGTCAATTATCAAAATGGAGGAGATTGTTGGCACATTAATTTTGATACTTACAATTAACGTCTCTACTATTTTAGATCTATCTCTTCTCAAGTTTTAAGTAAAGCCTCAACCAAATGAAAATTCCTGCATCCCCTAACTGTCGATCAAACTCACCTAAAGGATCAAATCAAGGAACGCAGAAGCTCTTTAAGGAGGATTACTATAAAAGAAATAAAGAAACTTCTCAAGATAAGATCCACCTTCTCAAGAGTCTGTAATACATAGGAAACCTATGTCAAAAACTTTCGTTTGGATGACTTAGCAAAAAAAGTGATTATGAAGAAAGCGGATCATCCGTCGGATTTTTACGAAAATCCATCAGACTAACCATTTAGGCACAACAAGCATTCTGTGGTCCAATCAGATGATTCAGCGGAAAACTACGGATCTCCTTCGGATGATCCATTTTGAGACAACAAGAATTTGCTAGGTTCCCACAGATCATCCTTCGGATTTCTGCTGAAATCCGTCAGACGATCCACTTTGGAACAACAAGTATTTTGTGGTCCAAACGGATGATCCGACGAATCACCATGGATCACCGTCGGATGATTCGTTTTGCTGAGGTGGCTATTTGAAGTTCAAATCCAACGACCCTTATTTAATGAGCATTTAATACATCCAACGGATAGTTTTCTAGCCGTTATTGTTACAGCGGATGATCCTCCGGATGTTCGCAAATATCCGACGGATCATCTGCTCGGCTGTATTAAATGCTCAATCTCCTTGGATTTGTATAAACAGACTTCACCACTTTTTATAAAGACTTATCCATTTTAGCTTTAAAATTTCCAACTACCAAGAGAGCTTCACTATTACTCTACAAGCTTCTATTTTGTCATCCAATCAAAAGTGCTAGAGTATTCAAGAGTTGTAATCTTAGATCTTCAAAGTGTTCAAGAAGATCGAAACTTTCCTTTTTCTCAAGTTAAAGTTGACGAGCCTTCGTAAGAAAACTCGTGTGTAAGAAGTTGACGAGCTCTTCGGATCCAAACTCGTGCGTACCTATTTACTCAAATAGTTGATTAAAGCCAGAGAATTCTGGGACTGGAGTGCCCCTTGAAATGATAACAAGATACATCAAGTGTTTGATTCTCTCTTATCTCATTATCCTTTTAATTGCTTATTATTGTTGATAACCATTTTATTACCCTATTCACCCCCTCTAGGGTTCTACAAGAGCGTCGCCTCTAGAGCTCAGATCTTTCGAGCCACCGATCCCCAGATCCCGTCCAGTTGCCACCGCTGTGGCCATGAACTCTTCGCCATAAAACCTATAATGCCCCGTCCCGCTTAGTTTAATCAGAAGAATCAAAACGCAACGACGTTTGGACTTAGCCATGTAACATCACAAAGTCCCGCTCGGTCGAGGTAACACCTTGTTCAGGTGGGTAGCTTCGATGACATTACCTCTGCTTGGCCTTCACACTAATAAAAAATGATGTTTTTATTGCATTGAGTAGGCTTAATAAAAAAAAGGAGGAATCCATATAGCTAAGGGAATAATCCCACTTTGAGTCAGATTGAGTTAGAATATGGAAAGGTCTCACGGTTGGCTTAGAAATATTGCATGACATATTTTCAAATTGACACTCGGTCGTTTGTCCTGTGGCTTGGAAGAAGGAAAAGTTGGTCTATGTTGCCACATGACTATGAACTTAGCATAGTTATAGACGTCGTACGATATAAATACTTGGTAAAGCATGCACTGTCCTACTGTCCAATGCTTGGTAAAGCATGCTCTGTCCTACTCCCTAATTCTTAGTAAATTATGCACTGTTCTACCGTCCAATGCTTGGTATATGTCATTCCTATTTTCTATTATTCGTATTTCCAGTATACGTGTACGAATTTCTGACTTTTGTCAGGTGACCCATATTTTGACTTGTCTTGCTTAGCCAAGTCTTAGTTTAATCTTGACTTGGTTTATTTTGATCTGGGTTGGTTCAGCTTGGCTTGGCTTGGCTTGGCTTGGTTTGGGTTGAGATGGAGAGGTTTGGTATTTATATCAAATTCCTCTCTCTCTCTCCATTACTTTTTATTTACTTCTTCATCTTCTTCATTTATTCCTCCCACCTACCAAAGAAGCCCTAGGCAAGTGTAACTTACTTCATGATGGATCTTAGATTTTAGGCTTAATTGCTAATTGCTACCCTCAACTATCACACTTTTTCAAGTTGATACCCTAAACTTTTTTTCGTAACAGATTGATACCTCAACTATTTTTTTTTTCAACTTAATACCTAACATTTTAAAAAACCCCAAAATACCCTTATCCCTTCCCTCCCTCCACCCCCTCCCCCACTCCGGCCACCCCTCCTGCTAGCTCCGGCCAACGCCGACCCTCTCCGTCGCCTGTTCCCGCGCCCCTCCAGCGCACGCGGCCACCTGCGCCCCTGGTCCAGCGACCACGCCCCTCCGCGGATCCCCCGACCGCCCTCCGGCCAGCGCCGCGCCGACCCAGCGCGCCCCCTCGCGCACACGGCCGACCGGCCTCCCGCCGACCGGGCCACCTGAAGCGAGCAGGGGGGGTTGGGTGGGGGAGCTGCGGCCGTAGCTAGCAGAGGGGGGGGGGGGGCGAAGCGAGCACGGGAGAGGGGGGTTAGGGGTAGGGGCATTTTTGTCCAAAATAATGTCTGGGTATCAAGTTGTTACAAAAAAAAGTTTAGGGTATCAACTTGAAAAAGTGTGATAGTTGAGGGTAGCAATTAGCAATTAAGCCTAAATTTTAATGTTCTATTCTATTCTTTGCAAGATTCTATGTCTCTTTAGAACTTGTCATTTTTGGTTTTGTTGGGTACATTTTTGTATATCTAAGTTTTGATTTTTTATCATTTTTCTTGGTTTTGATCTACTAAAACTTGGTATTTTCGAAAACTAGTTGCTTCATGTTGTAGAAAATCTCGTTCTACCCGATTTTGACCTGTAAAGAGTTAGATTTTGACTTATTTTAAGAAAGTTATGGACTTTTGAAGTTTATGGGTTCAACCAAGCATTTTTATGCTGGTTGGGGAAGATGAACGGTGTGCACGTGTGCTTTTTAGCACTGTACCATCTCGATTGCATACGTTTTGGCGCAACCTAGCTTCTGGCACAACCTGGCTTCTGGCGCAGCCTGGCTTCTGGCATAACCTGGCTTCTGGCGCAGCCTGGCTTCTGGCACAACCTGGCTTTTGGTGCAGCTTGACTTCTGGCACAGCTTGGCTTCTGGCACATCCTGGCTCCTAGCCTGGCGCAACCTAGCCTGGCACCACTTGACCCCTGGCACCATTTGCCACCTAGCGCCTTTGACCCATGCACCTTTTCTCGCCAAGAACTTCTTGTTATATTTCTATGATTGTTCTGTGGTTCTTAGAAGTAATATAATGTTGTGATCCTTGCATGTACCCTGTACTTGACTTGCCTTGTGATGACTCGACTTAATGACTTGTTGAGCATGATAGAGCTTGAGCTTGATAAGATTTGACTGGACTTGACTTGACACGAACTCGGTATGGTATATGACCTGTCTTGGTAATTCTTGATAGTGGCCTGTTGAGGTGCATTCTTGATAAGTACTCTTGACATGACAAGTAAACCGGACATGACATGTATAATCTTGATTGCTATTATGACGGCTATTCCTGTCTTGCTAGTGTAACTCTTGCCTTGATCCCGTAGTTGATTGTGCCTATACAAGCTACATGTCTCGTCTTGCTTCATGTCTAAGACATGGTTTTATGGTTACTACGGTCAGTGATTCATAATGAATTTGACTAGGTTAATGACTAGATTGATCAAGTAATTCATATAGAGTGATTTCTCAGTTACAGGCGATCCCGTTATCTCGGCCACACCTGTGGACTTGTAGCCTTGCCAACGAGTAGGGCACATTTCTAGCACACTATCATGTGTTGTACTTCTTGAATCATAAGCACTAAGGTACACCATAAATCTTGATAACTCTTGTAACTCTTGTAACCCTCGCCTGCGTAACCTTGATAGTCTGCAGGGCTTGTGACTGCGGGAACATGTTATTGCATCTTGTTAGTAACTAAGCTTGTGATAACCCTAGTTAGCTAACAATAGCAAGCCATAGGACTTGATTGGCCGTGCTTAAACGAATTGTCTCATGAATAACATGGAAATTATATTCCACCTCGTATTCCTCCTACTGTAAGCTAATATTTTATGTTATCTCAGTCTCTCATGTTATTTAACTATGATCTTATATCAGTTCTTCTTTTATTATATGCTGGTTTTAGTTCCTAAGTGGAGCCTCTTTTGTGGTACTTGCTCTTTCTGGGGTCTGACCCAGCTGGTTTTATATGCCAGATTTTGGATAATCACCCGAGGATCTACCTACTTTTTAGCCAGATGCTGAACACCAGATGTAATCCTGGCAACGAGTGGGTTTTTTATTTTGCTCTTCCACTCTATTATAAATTATTCTTTTGAGGTGTTTAGCCGTCGAACAAGTATTAGCTTGTGTTGAAACTTAACTCTTGCTAGTCTTCACATCTTTATATGACTAACTTCATGATCATCTGAATATGTAATGTTTGGGATACCTTACTTTATATGTCTGATGATCTAACATCTTGTAACATTTACTTGCTTGCTTGAGATTGAGACACTAGGTGTATTCTTGACCATAAGAGACTGATGGCTTGTAGATAAATCCTCATGCATCTAAACAGCCGTGACCGTATTGCGAGGTAGGTTTTACTTCAATGTACGTCGCTGGTTGTGTCTGTCCTTCGCTCTCCAGTATTCTGGTTCTGGGGCATGACACGGTTTAAGTCGTGGCCCATACAGGTCTTGTAAATCAATATGTGTGAGTGTTTTACTAAATAGATGTCTCAATCAGCATTTGCCCTTGATCTCTACTCGTGCTTTCTAATCTTCCTAATTCTTGACCTGATAAATGCTTATATCCTTGATCTATCTTGGTCCTTCCTTATTGTTCCTCATGTCATTCTTCAGCGGCATTGTTCCTGGTCCAACCGATTAGCCGGGTGGAGCACCTCTAGAGAACTAACAGCAACCTGGGGGACCAAGCCTAGCACTCTGGAGTAGCATCCCGAGTCATGTATTCTGGGAATACAGAGCCACCAGTTCAACTAGCCCCGCCTGCAGAGCCTGACAATAGAGTCCTGATGGGGCGATGCCCTGCAGTAGACAGTACAAGATGCTATGGACAGAGTTGGCTATCAAGGGAATAATACGGCTAACAGCTTCAAGCGTCTGAACCCTTATTTTTTTGACGGCAGTGAAGATGCTATTGTTGTCGATGCTTGGCTACAAGATATAGAGGTTATTTTGGAGGCAGTTCGGATTCCAGAGGAAGAGAAGGTGGTCGTTGTGCGCCTACAATTATTGGACTTAGCCCACAGCTGGTAGGTGATGCTAGCAGTTAGTTTGGTGACGCCTGTACTGTGGACGGTATTCAGTGACAAGTTCCAGACGAAGTATTTTGATGCAGTAGCTCGGTATGATCTGCAGACCAGATTCAACAATCTCAAGCAGAAGGAAAGAAAGGTCGATGGATATGCGGTCGAGTTTTCGAGGCTTAGTCGATTTGCTCCCACCTTGGTGGCGACTAAATTGGACCGAGTGCAGCGATCCCAGCAGGGATCCACCTAGAGATTATTCTAGCTGTGGGGCAGTTTGAGCACCAAACATTTCATGCTATTTTGCGAGCAGCTAGGAAGCATGAATATACCTCCCAGAGGATAGTAGATTGAACCGAAGGACGAAAGAGGCCTCATGGTTAGTTGTCTCAGTCATCAGCACTAGCCCTGGCAGCTAGGGCTTTGACTATTGGAGCTCCTAGGAGGGCGACCACAATTTTGTCGGTTCAGCACTCGACATCGACGTACCCTCAGCAACAGAAGCAGAAGCAATCTTCCGCAATGGGCTGCTCTCATTGTGGGAAGCCTGAACACGTGGTTTCAGAGTATCGCAGAGCACATGGGTTATGCTTGGCTTGTGGGGCACCAGACTACATGATAGGGTCCTGTCCACATAGAGCCAGTTCATCTTTATCAACCCTAACCAGTCCATCGGTTAGGGTCCAACACCAATACAACAACAGCAACACCAGTTTTTGAGGCCATTGTCGCCTCAGGCACAAGCATTCCAACAACAGAGGCCACAACAATATGCTCAGGTCCAAGCTCAGATTCAGAACAGGAAGAGAGGTCACTAGCAAAGAGGACCAGCACCAAGAGGATAGGGTCAAGCTTTGGTTCTGTCAGTAGCAGAAGAATTGGAATCAGGTGAGGTGGTGGCAGGTACCATTCTTGTCAACCCTTTTCCAGCATCAGTATTATTTGATTCGGGTGCATCACATTCATTTATGTCTACACGATTCGTGACACGGATAGGAATAGAGCCCGAGTTATTATCAGTAAGGCTCGATATAATTACTGGTAACAGTCTTGTGGGAGTAGATAGAGTATTTTTTTTGTGTCGAATCATAGTTAGAGGTAGAGAGTTTTCCGCTAGATTGATAGAATTTTCGATGGCCGATTATGATGTGGTCCTAGGAATGGATTGGTTGAAGGATCAGTATGCAAGAATAGACTGCCATGTTGGTAGGATTATTTTTGGTATTTCCGACAAAGAAGAGTTTTCGTTTTCCAGAGGCGAAGTAGAACCTTCTCCACCAGTCTTGCGGATGGCAGTAGCATGAGCAGTTCAATTTCCCAGAGTAGTAGAAGAATTTCCTGATGTATTTTCCAAAGAGCTTCCAAGCATGCTACCAGAGAGAGATTTATAGTTCACCATTGATTTGATTGTAGGGATGGCACAAGTATCAGAGAGTCTATAGAATGATACCATCAGAATTGGAGATCCAGTACAAGATGATTGAAGAACTCAGAACCAAGGGATTCTTTCGTGCTAATGGATCGCCTTGGGGAGCCCCGATGCTTCTTATGAAAAGGAAGGATGGTACGTCAAGATTATGTGTTGATTATTGTACCTTAAATTCTGTAACAATCAAGAACAGATATCCCCTACCAAGGATAGATGACTTATTCGATCAACTCAGTAGGGCAGCAGTATTCTCGAAGATTGAGTTGCAGTTGGGGTACCATTAGATCAGAGTCAGAGAGCAAGACATCTCGAAGTGGCATTCAGATCTAGATATGGGCATTGAGAGTTTCTCGTTATGCCATTCGGGGCGACCAATGTGCCAGCAGTATTCATGGATCTCATGAATCGCATATTCATGCCTTATTTGGATCAATTCATGAAAGTATTTATAGACGAAATCTTAGTCTATCGCAAGCATGAAGCAGAGCATGAGCAACATCTTTGAGTAGTCCTTTAGATTCTCATAGAGCACCAGTTGTACGCGAAGTTCAGCAAGTACAAATTTTGGTTTGATCGCATTTCGTACTTAGGTCATATCATCACCAGAGGTAGAGTGGAAGTTGATGCCCAAAAGATAGTAGCTATAGAGACATGGCCAATACCTAGCACCATCGCAGAAGTTTGCTGTTTTCTAGGATTGGCAGGCTATTACCGACAATTTGTATCAGACTTTGCTCGGATTTTAACGCCATTGATGCAGCTGACCAAGGATGTACAGTTTGCTTGGATAGCAGAGTGTTAGAGTTCATTCGAGAAGTTGAAGCAATGATTGATGACGGTACCCATTCTCACGCTTCCAAATGGGACTGGAAGATTTTTAGTTTATTGCGACGCTTCAGGCAGAGGATTGTGATGCGTCTTAATACAACATGGCAAGGTAGTAGCTTATGTATCACGTCAGCTTCGTGATAATGAGAGGAATTACCCAACCCATGACTTGGAGTTAGCAGCGATGGTTTTTGCACTTAAGCTTTGGAGACATTAATTATATGGAGATCGGGTAGAGATTTTTACCGACCACAAGAGTCTTAAGTATGTGTTTACCCAGAAGGATCTTAACATGCATCAAAGAAGATGGCTAGAGTTACTAGTGGTATATGACATCAACTTGCAGTATCATCCTGGGAAGGCCAACGTTGTTGCAGATGCGTTAGGTAGAAGAGCTGGGGCTCATTTTCTAACAGCACAACCCGAGTTATTAGTAGATCTTCAGAAGATGGAGATAGAGATAGATCTTCCTGCCAATGTGGCATTGATGGCCAGTATACAAGTCCAGTCCAGTATAGTTGAGAGGATTAAGATAGCACAATCAACGGATTCTAAGCTTCAGCAGCTTAGGGCAGAATGTGAGGCAAGACGAAGATCAGGGTTATGTATTCACGAAGATGGCACACTCTGACATAGAATGCGTCTTTGTGTACCCAGTAGTGATATCAGGCAAGAGATCATGGCAGAAGCTTACAGTTCACAGTATTCAATTCATCCCGGTGGTATGAAGATGTATTATGATATCCGTCAGCATTTCTGGTAGAATGGCATGAAGAGGGAGATAACTCGATTTGTCTCTCGTTGTTTAGTTTGCCAATAAGTTAAGGCTGAACATCAGCGACCAGCTGGACTTCTTCAACCTTTACCGATCCTATAATGGAAATAAGAGCATATTACCATATATTTTGTAACTGGGTTACCTAAATCCTCAGATGGGAGAGATGCTATATGGGTTATAGTTGATCGACTCACTAAGGTAGCTCATTTTCTTCCTTTCAAAATTAGTCAGTCAACGGATTAGCTTACAGATATGTACCTCAGGCAGATAGTCAGGTTGCATGGAGTGCCAATCAGTATCGTGCCAGATAGAGATTCGAGACTTATATCACACTTTTGGCGGAGCCTTCAAGAGAGTTTGGGAACTCGTCACATATTTAGTTCAGCTTATCATCCGCAGACAAATGGTCAATCAGAACGCACGATTCAAACTCTCGAAGATATGTTACGATCCTGTACACTTGGCTTCAGTGGTTTATGGAAAGATCACCTACATCTAGTAGAGTTCTCCTACAATAACAGTTTCCAAGCCAGTATCCAGATGGCACCCTTTGAGGCATTGTATGGCAGAAAATACAGATCACCTTTAGCCTGGGATAATATCGGCGAGAGGCAGATGCTTGGTCCAGAAATGGTTACTCAGACTATCGAGGTGGTCAGACAAGTCAGAGATCATCGTCGAGTTGCACAAGATAGTCAGCGCCATTGGGCCGATTCTCATCGACGTCCTCTTGAGTTTTTTTATCGATGACCACGTATTCCTTAGGATCTCGCATACCCTTGGCATCATTCGATTCAGCGTACGGAGAAAGCTTTGTCCTAGATATATTGGGCCGTTTGATATTCTTGAGCGAGTAGGTGATATGTCCTATCGTCTCGCTCTTTCATCATCGTTACGTGAGGTACATAACGTATTTCATGTATCCTAATTACGACAGTACATTCCGGATCTGAGCCATATCCTTGATTATTCAGAATTGGTTGTTGGTACCAACCTTTCGTATGAAGAAAGACCTGTATCCATGTTGGACCGAAGAGAGAAGGTACTCAAGAACAAGACTATTAGTTTCGTCTGTCTTGCTTGGGGCTATCACTCCTTGGGTGAGTCAACTTGGGAACGTGAGGACGATATCTGATCGCGATATCCACACCTGTTTGACTCATAAGGTATAATGTCTTTCTTATGCCTTATGCTTTTAATTCCTCGCTTGCATGAATGATTGTATAATAAATTGCTAGTCGTCGATTGCCTGTAGTTAGTATAGCTTGCCCCGACACCTCTAGCCTCTTGATTAAATTCCGAGGAAGAAATTATTTTAAGGTGGATAGAGTTGTCACTTCCATTTTTCGTTATACATATTTCCAGTATATATGTATGGATTTTTGACTTTTGTCAGGTGACCCATATTTTGACTTATCTTGATTAGCCTAATCTTATTTTAATCTTGACTTCGTTTATTTTGATTTGGGTTGGTTCAGCTTGGCTTGGCTTGGCTTGGTTTGGGTTGAGATGGAGAGGTTTGGTATTTATATCAAACTCCTCTCTCTCTCCTCCATTACTTTTCATTTACTTCTTCATCTTCTTCATTTACTCCTCCCACCTACCAAAGAAGCCCTAGGCAATGCAACTTGCTTCATGATAGATTTCAAGTTTTAATGTTCCATTCTCTTCTTTGCAAGATTCTAAGTCTCTTTAGAACTTGGCATTTTTTGTTTTGTTGGGTACATTTTTGTAGATCTAAGTTTTGATCTTTTTTTATTTTTTCTGGTTTTGATCTACTAAAATTTATATTTTCGAAAACTAGTTGCTTTATTTGTAGGAAATCTCGTTCTACCCGATTTTGACATTTGAAGAGTTAGATTTTGACTTATTTTGAGGAAGTTATGGACTTTTGAAGTTCATGGGTTCAACCAAGCATTTTTATGCTGGTTCGAAAAGATGAACAGTGTGCGCAAGTGCTTTTTAGCGCTGCGCCATCTCGGTTGGGCACGTTCTAGCACAACCTGGCTTCTGGCACAGCCTGGCTTCTGGTACAGCCTGGCTTCTGGGGCCACCTGGCTTCTAGCCTGGCGCAACCTAGCCTGGAACTACTTGACCCCTGACACCACTTGACCCTTGACACCATTTGCCACCTAGCGCCTTTGACCCATACGCCTTTTCTCGCCAAGAACTTCTTGTTATATTTTCATGATTGTTCTGTGGTTCTTAGAAGTAATGTACTGTTGTGATCCTTGCATGACCTTGTACTTGACTTGCCTTGTGGCGACCCGACTTAATGACATGTTGAGCATGATAGAGCTTGAGCTTGATAAGATTTGACTGGACTTGACTTGACACAAACTCGGTAAGGTATATGACCTGTCTTGGTAATTCTTGATAGTGGCCCGTCGAGGCGCACTCTTGACATGACAAGTAAACCGAACATGACATGTATAATCTTGATTGCTATTACGACGGCTACTCCTGTCTTGCTAGCGTAACTCTTGTCTTGATTTCGTGGTTGATTATGCAGGTACAAGCTATATGTCTCGTCTTACATCATGTCTAGGACATGGATTCCTGGTTACTACGGTCTGGGATTCATAATCAATCTGACTAGGTTAATGACTAGATTGATCAAGTAGTTCATATAGAAAAATTTCCCAGTTACAGGTGATCTCGTTATTCCGGCCACACCTGTGGACTTGTAGCCTGCCGACGAGTAGGGTACATTTCCAGCACACTGTCATGTGTTGCACTTCTTGAATCATAAGCACTAAAGTACACCAGTAATCTTGATAACTCTTGTAACTCTTGTAACCCTCGCCTGGATAACCTGGATATTCTGTGGGGCTTGTGATTGCGGGAACATCTCATCGCATCTTGTTAGTAACTAAGCTTGTGATAACCCTAGTTAGCTAACAATAGCAAGCCGTAGGACTTGATTGGTCGTGCTTGAATGAATTGTCTCATGATTAACATGGAAATTATATTCCACCTCTTATTCCTTCTACTGCAAGCTAATGTTTTATGTTAACTCAGTCCCTTATGTTATTTAACTATGCTCTTATATCAGTTCTTCTTTTATTATATGCTGGTTTTAGTTCCTAAGTGGAGCCTCCCTTGTGGCACTTGCTTTTTCTGGGGTCTGACCCAGCTGGTTTTGTATGGCCAGATTTTGGAGAAGCACCTGAAGATCTACCTGCTTTCCAGCCAGATGGTGAACACCACACATAATTATGGCAATGAGTGGGTTTTTTATTTTGCTCTCCCACTTTATTGTAAATTATTCTTTTGAGTCATTTAGCCGTCGAGCAAGTGTTAGCTCGTGTTGAAACTTAATTTTTGTTTGCCTAAGGGCTGTAACATGATTGACAAATCCTAGGGTTGATCATATATGACTTAACTCTTGCTAGTCTTCATATTTTTGTATGACTAACTTTATGATCATTTGAATATGTAATTTTTGGGACGCCTTACTTTGTATGTCTGATGATCTAACATCTTGTAACATTTACTTGCTTGCTTGAGATTGAGACACTAGGTTTGTTCTTGACCATAAGAAACTGAGGGCATGTAGATAAACCCTCATGCATCTAGACAGCCGTGACCGTATTTCGAGGTTGGTTTCACTTAAATGTATGTAGTTGGCTACGTCTGTCCTCCGCTCTCCAGTATTCTGGTTCTGGGGCATGACAGTATAGCATCATTGTCCCACAAGTCTCAATGTACGTATCCACGGTGCAAGGCTTGGCATGGCCTTTGCTCGTCCCACAGGTTGAGTCATGTCACATGGTTTATGGCACAGTCGTGGGACTGATATGGAACATGGTTGGTTCAAGTTATGCTGGAAGGCTATCAATTAGTCATTCCAGAGTTTAAGTCAATAAGGGTATGGAAATACTGAAAAATTCGGGACTATAGGTCGGTCGTCAAGGTAGTCCCCGACTTGGGATTTGTATTGAGTATGGAAAGAAGAGATAAAAAACAAAGGTTTGAACAGTATCATCAGTAGGCCAAGCATTTACGTTGAGTCTAGATGTCGTCGTAGGTGTATGGTTATGGAAAACTTGTGCACAAGGCGTATACTTTCTCAAATGAATCATCGGGGCACCAGAATTATGACGGCCTAGAAGAAAGAGGGATGGCTAAGCAGGATGCTAGATTGTACCGTATATAAGATTCAGGGCTTTCTGTGTGGCTAGCTACCCACATTGGATGATCGCCGTCTATCCTAAGCATGTCCAAGACAACTTTAATTTTTAGTGACCCTTCATATAGATGATTCAGTGTGCTGAGTGGCAATCCGCTTGCACAATGTCGATTGAGTCACAGAAAGTATAATCACGACATAAGTGAGTTAAAGAAATGTGTGTACGATTTGTAACATAAATACGGAGCCTAAGATTTGGCTATAGCAGAGACACTTGCTTCGTCATGAGATGTGGCATTGTTTATTTGGGTCAATGACACAAGCTTACGAGTATGGTTTGAGTTGGTTATATGTTGAACGGGAAAGACCGTAAGAGAAGTATGAATAGGTTTTATGGTGTTGTGAGGCAGGGCCTCGATGTTTGTCATACAAATAGATTTTTTTAGCACGGTCTCATAGAATTAATAGTACAATTACGTTGGCTGCAACATGAATAGGCCAGGAGTCTAAGTAATCAAATTGATCCTAAAGCAATAATAGAAAGACAATCAAAGGAATAGTTGCACTCACTAAATGAATGTATTGGTTTTGTATGGATGGACGAGGGGATCACATACCAGTACTGTTGTGTACTGATACCCCACCAGTCTTCATATAAAGGTTCAGGTATCAGCACGCTCGGGGCAGATCTTGCTTGGACGATCTGAGGCATAGAATTCCTTGTATTTTGAGGCATGCTGCTGCGTTAAACTCTTCACCTATTTAATGCCCCACTCCGTTCGGTGTATTACGCTAAGTCGTTGACTTAAAGAGTTGCGTTGACCCGATGAAGTATGGATGTGAACGATGCAAGAGTTACGTTGGACCTAAAACGAAAGCCTTTAGTTGGTTCAAAAATCTATAAATCGAAGCAATGCAAAGCATAAGTCTGATTCGAACAAGTATTGATTTTAGTTGGTTTCATATGCAGGCTAGCTTTTAGCTGAATTACAAGAGGTCAATATTTTACCTCATTTATAACAGAATCCGTCAAACTAAAGTATTGCCGCACAACGGACTGAGGCATAGGCATGGTAGGCCGAATCAGCCGAGTAGTTCAACGGAGCACGAAGTGCTCGAATAGCTAGAAGAGCTGGCTGTGCAACAAAGTTATGAAATTGAGTTGCATCGATTCGGCAAAACGACAAGACATATCGGCTAAGGTGGAAGGACATTGACCCTTCTTTTCTACTCCGTCATGCCAAATTAAAATGTACCGTTGTATGCTAAGTTAACCTATCGAGTCAACGGGCGTGGCTTGTCACGCCCCGATCCCGCTAGGGTCGTTCGTCCTCGCTTTGATCCTTGCAGGATCGTTCGTCCTCGCTTTGATCCCTGCAGGATCGTTCGTCCTCGCTAAGACATGATTCCATGCAAGCCTAAGTTACGCTTGCACAAGGCCAGTACCTGCACAACACAACTAGGCAAAGCAAAACATAACGCAAGAAAAATATTTTTTTGCAGAAAACCAAATATTTGACACAAAGATTTGAAATAGCAACACTTTTTTTTATCGATAAACTTGATAGGAATACAAGTATATTGCTTTGTGACTCAAAATGCCATAGCTTAGCTTACATATCTCTCTTTGAAACTCTTTTAAAAATAGCCATAATGCTATACATTATATCCCTTTATTACATTGACCAAAATTAAAGACACCTTAAACAAAAACTTGCTGAACTGAAAGTAGAAAGCTTCGAGGCGAACGAACAATGTTCCACTGGATTGGACAAGCTTCCAACGCCTCTCAAAATCCTCCTGTCTCCTTGCTATCTGATATAATGCCCACAACATGGGTCAGTACGCAACATGTACTTGTGGTGGCTTTTGGCCGAACTCACATAAATCTGTACTAAATCAACATGTGAAGCTAGCAGTTATTTACTAGTGATATTTCTACTTGTCTAGGTTCTTTTTAAGAAATTTATGTTAAGAAACATAAACAAGAGATCATCACTTTATATAGTGATTCTTACCCACGGTCGTCGGTCCATCCCTGCACAAGACAAGGATTAGCACAATTTGCATATAACATAAAACATACTATCCATCTCAGCATTTAGTGTTAGGTTTGCAATTGACTCTGATTTTACGTATGCACCTAACTACATATTGGTCCATGGGTCATTTTCTGTGATTAGCCACGGTGACTCATAGGTTCAGCTCGTCGCTATTGGACGTGATGCAACACCCCTCTGATGGTGAGGTCTCTTTTACCTCAGGGTGTCTAAACAATCTCTCCTAGGCTGAGCGATTCCCAGTGCCCCAGGAACCATCCGAGAGATCTAATTTCCTTGCGCACAAGTTGTCTAGAACCAATCCATAATCTATATGCCTATCAGATAATTTATAACATGTGCAACTATTAAACGACACGTTCTTTCGTGCCTTTCTTTGATCGCAATAGAGCTATAAATCATAACATATACAACTATTAAACGATACGTTCATTCGTGCCTTTCTTTGATCGCAACAGGGCTATAGCTCCTAACTTTGGGACAATTCTCTTTTCTGTTGCAACATGTACAAGTCCGTCTGTATACATCCAAACATTTATAGCATACTCGTAGGCAAATTGTATCATTCGTATGAAAACAGATTAAATAGCAACACATTATCCAACATTTGATTCAATTTATTTATCTTCTCCTATCTTTTGTTATTGTGGTATCGTTAAGCACAGGAACACAACCACTACCAAAACATGACATATTAGCGACAAAATTAGCGATGCCAATAAAAAATGTCGCCAATATTTTGCATATTAGCGACGTCCTAGAAATTTGTCGCTATACGACAAAATTAGCGACGCTTAGCGACATATTATTAAATATGTCGCCATATATTAAAAATTGGCGACGGTTAGCGACGTCTCATCTATACGTCGCTAAAAATTTTAATTAGGGCACGCTGTGTTCTTTTTCCCCCACTCGAAATTTTTTCCCCCAACTCGAAATTTTCTCCCCCTCCTCGAGCTCCTCCGGCGACTCCCTCCCCCCCGGCGACCCCTACCCCCCCGTCGAGCGCCTCCTCCTCGAGCTCCTGCTCCTCGAGCTCAGGTAAACCCTAACCCAACTCCTCCTTCTCCTCCTCCTCCTCTCCCACGGACACACACACACAGACACACACACACACACACGGACACACGGACACACACACAGACAGACACACACACACACACAAATGGACACACTGTGTCATGTTGTGGTGGACACGAGTCACTATGTTGGATAGGTACACACAGCCTAGATCCTTTACCAACCATTTATTTTCCATTTTAACATGTTTTTATATATCAATTTCTAAATACCCTATGTTGACTGATACCTTGTTAATTTACTGTATTTTCCAGTTTTGAAAACCCAGTTTTGACAACCAATTTAACCTAGTTTAATGCTTTAATTTACATGTTTAAAACTCTAGTGTAGTGCATCTATATGTGTGCTGACTGAGTTTCAAGTTTGGGGTGATTTGATTAGAGTTTGGGTTCTCGATTTGGGTTTGAGGTGAATGGGTCTGAAATATGTTATAGGAGTATGTAATGTTGTATGAAATGAACTGATTTCCTTTTCTTTCCTTTTCTATTTGACTGAACACAGTAAATCCCCTCACTGTCTTTATTGGACTGACCCATAGTTCATATCACTCACTCACTTACTCACTCACTCTTGCCTAGGTACACACACACATATAGCCTAATACAAGCATGTTAGCCTCCCTCATATACACATACATGTCACTATCACATGTAACAGTCAACACACTTACCCCCCATTCACATGTGCATGTACACACACCACCCACTCTCTACTTCTTTCTATATATATAAGTTTGATAGATGGTATTGTATACATATATACATAACTATATCATGTAACTCATATGTGATTAGGCAAATAGCCTATGTTAGAGTGTCTAAATATATGAATGCATGAAAGTTGCCTTGTCTTGTAATATAGGCATATAGTATATGCATGCCTATATATATATATATATTGTATGCATATATCTATATAGATATTAGTTGTGTGTATGAGATAGCTTGAGTTGACTTTGGTCATTATTGGTACTTGAATTATAGGTTAGGCTTGTATAGCCTTGAATGGTGTGTGCTAGCTAGTATGGGCTAGTTAGGGCCTAGAATGGTGGCATTGACTAGTTTGACCATAGTTGACCTAGTTTGACTACTAGAGTTGACCAGAGTTAACCAAGAGTTGACTTTGGCCTAGTTTGACCAAGGAGTCCAAGATATTGACTTAGTCAACTCAACTTCACCCAGTTTGACTAGTTACTGCACTGAACATGTGTGTTCATCTTTGCAGAATTATTTCTAAATGGATATAAATTACTACTTGCGGAATCGTTCATGGATGTACAATTGTCGTCCTGATGATATGTGTGGTGTGCGGGATGAATACATAGCGGGAGTAGAGCAGTTCCTGCAGTTTGCTAAGGCGTTCCCTCAATATATGGACGACACCAAAATTAAGTGTCCGTGTGTGAAATGTCATAACGTAAAATATTATCCAGAAGTGGAAGTGACATATCATTTGTACTCGAAGGGTTTCACGCCTAATTACTATCAGTAGACCGTACACGGAGAACTTGTGTCTTTAGCATCAGAGCCGGAGCCTTATGTTGAGCCGATATGCTTGCGGGACATAATTTTGTTTCAGATAATCATGCATACGACGACGGGTGCGTGAACATGATTTTCGACGCTGCGGGGCCTAGTTTCTTTCATGATACAGCTGAGGAGGCACCGAATGTCGATGCTGTACAGTTCATGGAGTTGCTGGAGAATGCAAGGACTCTATTGTATCCTGGTTGTGAGGATCATTCACCGTTGGAGGTGGTTACAAGACTGTTGAGCATTAAGTCAGATTTTAACATGTCGCAAAAATGCTACAACCGAGTGTTGGAGTTGATTATAGAGATCTTGCCGGCGGGTGCTAAGTTACCTAAAGACTTCTATCGGTCTAAGAGGATGGTGAGATCGCTCTGGATGGGATACGAGAAAATTGATTCTTGTCGCAATGGGTGCATGCTGTACTAGAAAGACGACAAGGACGCAGATGTGTGCAGATTTTATGGTACTGATCGCTATAAGACAACTAGTACAGGAAGGTCTACAGGTGCAAGAAGACCGACCGATTCAATGCACTACTTGCCTTTAACGCCGCGGTTGTAAAGATTATTTATGGTGAAAGAGACGACCGAAAATATGAGTTGGCACATGCGAGAACAGATTGAAGGATTATTGGATCACCCATCCGATGGAGAAGCGTGGAAGCACTTTGATCGAGTTTATCCTGATTTTGCTTCAGATCCGCGTAATGTCAGGTTGGGGCTATCTTCTGACGGTTTTACTCCTTTTGGTCTTTCGGGATCCCAGTATTCGTGCTGGCCTGTGATTGTCACTCCGTATAACCTATCGTCTTGGATGTGCATGAAGACTCAGTACATGTTTCTAACCGCTATAATTCCTGGTCCGAACAATCCCAAGAGGAACATTGATGTGTACTTACAGCCTTTGATAGATGAGTTAAATCAGTTATGGAAAGTAGGCACTAACATGTACGATGTTTCCAGGAAGCAGAATTTTCAGATAAAGGCAACCCTTATGTGGACCATCAACGACTTTTCGGCCTATGGAATGTTATCTGGATGGAGCACTTATGGCCGTCTCTCATGTCCGTATTGCATGGACCATACTAAGGCTTTTCGCTTGAAACACGAAGGAAAACTGTGCTTCTTTGATTGTCATCGACAATTTCTGCCAAAAGATCATCCGTTCAGAAGGAACATGAATGCATTCCGTGCCGACGTTGTAGAGAAGGGTGATCCACCGCCAAGGTGGTGTGGAGCCATGATATGGGAGGAGGTTAGAGATTTTCCAAGTGCTATCGAAGATCCTACAACTGGGTACAAGTGCGATGGATTTGGTAGAGATCATAAATGGACAAAGAGGAGCATATTCTGGGATCTGCCATATTGGAGTACCAATCTGATCAGACATAATCTTGATGTCTTGTATATTGAGAAGAATGTGTTTGATAACATAATTAATACTGTGATGGACGTAAAGGGAAAAACGAAAGACAATCCCAAGGCCAAGTTGGACTTAAAAAAAATATACAAATGCCCTGCGTTGTATTTGATAGAGGAGAATGGAAAACAGTTCCTGTCGAAGTCAATTTTCTCATTGGACAAGGAGGATAAAGTGAGACTTTGTCGGTGGATCTAGGGCCTAAAATTTCCAGATGGATATGTGTCAAATCTGAGAAGATGTGTCGATCCGAAGGAAAACAAAATGACGGGTATGAAGAGCACGATTGTCACGTATTCATGGAGAGGTTAATTCCAATTGCATTTCAGGAATTCTTACCGTAAGCAGTTTGGGATCCATTGACGGACCTTAGCATATTCTTCAGGGATCTTTGTTCTAAGAAATTGCTCGTTGATCGTCTAGAAAAGCAAGAGAAGGACATTGCGGTAACACTGTGCAAGCTAGAGAAGGTGTTTCCTCCTAGATTCTTCGACTCTATGGAGCATTTGCCGATTCATCTATCCTATAAGGCACGTGTTGGTGGACCCGTAGAATATCGATGGATGTACCCGTTCGAGCGATATTTGAATCACCTAAAAAGAAAGGTAAAAAATAAGGCACGGGTCGAAGGTTCTATTTGTGAAGCCTATATTCTCGAGGAGATTACAAACTTTTATTCGATATATTTCAAGCCTCATGTTGCAACTAATAGAACGAGAGCTTCCAGAAACGACGACGGAGATCATGAATGTAATGATACAATACTGAAGGTATTCAATGCTCCAGGAAAGCCATCGGATAAAATGAAGAAGAGATATCTGAACGATGATGAGCTAAGTGCTGCTCAGGTGTATGTATTACTCAACTGCGACGATGATGAAGTAGAGAAGCTGGAGGGAAAGTAATTAATACGTCTACATTATTTTAATAGTATTGATTATTATACTATTACATTAATTGGACGATGTTGTTTTCAGTATATTTAATGATGATGTGAGGTCAGGTAGGCCACACATAACAGAAGAAGAACTAGAACAAGAAATGAGGTGTTACTTTCCATCATGGTTGAGTGCATATGTAAGACTTGAGAACTCTGTAATTACCTTTCTGTATATGCACTTGAGAATAAACTTAATTTATTTTTTCGTGGTATTTAGGTCAATCGTCCATACGTAAGACTTGAGAATGAGTCTATTAGAACGCTAGCCAAGGGACCAATTTATGCTGCAAAAATATGGCCAAGCTACTGTGTTAATGGATTTAGGTTCAAGTCAACAACTTGCCCGATCAGAGACAACTTTGTGGATCTCGATTCCACCAAAAATAGCTGTTTATGTATCAGATCTTTGAACTACAAAGATGTTGATACGGACAACGATTTCTATGGCGTCCTACGGGAGATTGTGGAGCTGTCATATAGTTATGGAATAGAGCCTGCTAAGATTGTCTTATTCAGGTGTGATTGATTCGATCCGATTGAAGGTCAAGGTTGGAAAGTAAACAAGCACGGTCTTGTAGACATAAACTATCGGCGTCGATATCAAGCCTATGAACAATTTGTCCTTTCAAGTCAGGCTCAGCTCGTGTACTTCACAAGTTATCCTAAACGGGGAACAACAAGGTCGGACTGGTGGGCAGTATGTAAGACCAAAGGTAGAAATACCTTTGAGGTTGACGATATAGCTTATCAAGAGGATGAACTACCTCTTGTAACAAATATTATAGAAGTGGACACGACGAAAGTTCCTCATTACACATCTAATTGTGTAGAAAAAGTAGAATTATCTGAAGAGGAAGATGCAGATGAAAGTGAAGATGTAGAGGAGGAAGAAGAAGAAGAAGAAGTAGAAGAAGAAGAAGAAAAAGAAGAAGAAGATGAGCTAAACGAACTAGATGAATTTTTAGAAGAGGATTAAATCTGTATGTTTGTTTTATTATCATATTTGACACTTTAGTGACACTTTTATCATATAAATCTATGACACTTTTATCTATGACTATGATATTTTTCAAAAATCTGTGATGTCTATCATATAAATATGTATATTTGTTTTATTGTCATATGTTATTATCAGGTATGACTAGACCAGGAGGAGGACGACCCGGAGGATATTATATTAGGCAGTCCCATCTGCTTCGGGCTGGAGATACAGATTCTGTACCCTCATCCTCATCTTCGAGTACGCCACTATACCATTCTGTTCCCGGTCCATTACCGGGACAGGGCAGTTCCAGCAGGTTGGCGACTCCTCCCTCGTCGTCCAGCATTCCTGATCCCGCGTCCAGTATTCCTCCCTTGTCCAGCAATGCTCCTGCCGACGGCTCCATGGGGAAAGCCGACACCGAGCATATGGAGGATGGCGATCAGATTGATCCTGCCCAGGCAGGAGGTGAGAGCGACCCTCCCTGTGCTCCCCCGGACGAGACGCGTATGGAGATTTGGACGGACGGGCCTACGAAGTAAGTTAATTAGTTAATATATATTTCTCAAATGATTATATGTACATATATATATTCATGAAATTTATCATTGTATAGATATCAGCCTCCTACAGTACAGAGACAACTAGGGTTATTTCTGAGGCAGAACTATGGTGGGCCTTGGATTAACTACTCAGATGCTCCCGCAGATAGGAAGGCCTTTTGGTTGGCCCACTTCAAGGTAAAAAAATTTGTTTATTTTTAAATTTTAATAATCATTTGTGTATATTATATAACTTTTCTATTTTACTTCTTGTAGAGGACCTATTTCTATCCACCACACCGGGCGGCGAAGATCGAGGCCCAATTTTTTGCCGTCGCAGGCAAGCTCATCCGTGATACGATCCACGACCAGAAGTCTCGTGATCGCTCCGGAAAGCCGATCCATGGTTGGATCACGCCAGAGCAGTGGAATACGATGAAGGCTAGATTTGGCGAGGCTAGGTACCAGGAGCAGTTTGACAAGGCCAAGGTGGCGCGGTCGAACGCCAGTAAGTGGTGTGGTGGCTGCATTCCGATGACGGAGCATTTTCGTCGTCTGGTACGTTTTCTATGACGGACATCATTTTATATATAGTTGGATAAAATATTTAATACTAATAATAGATAATATATTTTAAAAGGTAAAAAAAGGTAAGGACCCCAACATGGTGACCGTCTTCCTAGTCACCCATCGAAGGACTGGGGAGTTCATTGACGAGAGGGCGACGTAGGCATATGTACGTTCTATTCTTTATATTAATTTACTATAATTTAGAAAACAGAAAAATAGATATCAATATAGACTTTAGCAAACACTTAGACGTTAGCAAACATTGTTCTAGGCCGAGTTTCTTCGGCTACAAGAGGAGGCGGCTGCTGCTGCTAGTGCGCCAGCAGAGGGAGGGGCTGGTACTTCCTCCCAGTCGCCTATAGCTCCATCGCAGGACGACCTCTGGATGACCGCCATTGGTAGTCTTCAGAGGGGTACGTACTACGGTATGGGATCCTACGGCACCTTTTTGGCTTCAGAGTTATCCCGGGCCCCCTCTGTCAGTACGCAGTCTCCAGCTTCGTAGGCGTCATCACGAGCTCAGGATATTGGTTATCAGATCGACGAACTGCGTCGCGAGTTGCAGCAACAGATTTCTGATCACCATACCGCAGAGCGACGATCCGACGATCCGATGATCACCGGACGATTTGATGCGGTCGAGCGCAGTATACAGAAGCTGATGAGTCTGCAGCAGGCTACAGCTGCCAGGTTGCACACGCTTACCGAGTCTACGTAGCGTACAGAGCGTAGATAGGTCAATCTGGAGGGATCGCAGAGGACCATGTCTGCCTCACTCACTCAGGTACAAACTTCCATTGAGGAGAGTACTCATAGGATGGTGAGTACCCTTGCTGCGCATGGTGAGCGACTGCGAAAGCTGGAGCAGATACGTCCTTCCGGTCCATCGACGGCGCCGACTCCAGATATTGCACTGCCTCCTACTGCCCCTACGGTGCAGCTCACACATGAGCAGTATGAGTACATGTTATCTCAGATGCGCGGCAGGGGTCCTCAGTGATCCAGTAGATTTTTTTATCATCTTTATATGTATTAGCCCTATGGGCCCATTGACCGTTCTGTACACTGATTTTCATTCTTATTTGCCCTCCATTGTGGACATGTATGTTTGTTGGATATTTACTTTGTGATATTTACTTTGTTGGTATTTTCATTGAGTACATGTATGATATTTACATAGACATATATATTTGTGATATCTGCGACGGGGATGACAAATATACCTACGCTGGGTTATAAGCGATGATCTGATATACAAAGGAGGTACTGCCCAATTTTTAAAAAAATATGTTTGGTATTTTTGTGATGATGTGTGTCTGTGTAAACACAGACACACAGTATAACAAAAATACCAAACATATTTTTTAATTTTTTTTCATAATATCTGCGACTATAGCGACGTTCTGCGACGTATAGCGATGTATCCAGACGTCGCTAATTAGTGCCATCACGTTGCTATCCGTCGCAATCCATCGCTTAATAGCTGACATGGCAGAGAGTTGACGTCGCCAATTTGGTCACCGTACATCGCTAAACTGCTGACGTGGCAGGCATGCCATGTCATCACATAAAAAGAAATAACGTCGCTACGTAGTCGCACTACGTCGCTAATTTGGTGACGTTCAAATTTGTCGCCCTCCGTCGCTAAATTTGTGACGACCCAGCGACATTTGGGGTTGACGTCGCAAACAGTGACAGAGGACGACGAATTTGTCATCTGCGACTAGCTTTTTTGCGACCTTCAATTTTTGTCGCTAAAGTCGTCACTAATTACGTTTAGCAACGTATTTTCCTTAATTAGCGACGTATCTGGACGTCGCCAATTTGCCTTATTTTAGTAGTAAACAAAAGTGGACGAGATCATTTTTATTAGGGCATGGAGATAAATGGTAACCCGGTCATAGCAACTTACCAAGATTGAATCTTATTCGAAAGAAGAAGGAACTTCACGCACCGTTCATGCACCACCTATGCGTCCTATACTGGCACCAATATTTGATTAGCAAACTTCGAGCTCTTTCTCTCAAGATTCGAAATGAATACAAAATACGATGAAAGTGAACAATAAAAACCAATCATCGAAAACCAACACGAAAACGTATTCATCAAAATCAAGCAGCGGAAGAAAATATCCAACAAAAACTCTTAGATTGATTTCAATAGAAGCCTATCCATCAATTGGAAAGGTCCATTATATTTCATCCGTGATCAGTCGATATCAAAAAAAATGTTTCCCCAATACTCAGTCAAGACTGAGTTAGCAAGCCATGGATATTACATAGTGGACCGCGAGGAGCGGGACACTACATAATAATCTACTGAAAAAAGTTCTGTCCTCAAAACTTAAAGGATGACTCACCCCCTTTATGATCCTCATCCTGTTGGAGTGTCATCTAATTGAAATCACGGGGCCTCCGCAGCTGTTTATTGTGCAGATTGTCTTAAATTAGCGATGGGTCCTCAGAGGCCTAAGCTCCTCAGTATCGTTGCGGTTCTGTGCCGTATTCATTCTTTTCGGATAATTCCTGATAACGTGGTCTTGGCTACCACAACCGAAACATGCCTTGCTCAATGAGTGACAGGCTTCCTTAGTGTGACCCCATATACCACTGTAACTACATCCATGCTCCTCATGCGACAAGTTTCTTTGGTATGGCCTTGATGGCCATAGAAGCCACACTCTACTCTGTTGTGGTTTTCTTCCTCAATCTTTTCTTCCAATCAGATTACCTCTTTGCAGATTGATTGTGCCTAGTCTGAGCTTTAACTGATGCGCTCCTCCGGCTAAACTGTTCCATTTGTACCACCGCCTCAAAGGCCTTGGTATATGATTCACACTCTCGGTTCAAAACACTTTTTGAATGTCATCGTTCAAATCCTGTATGAATCGATTCATGGGAGCCCTCTCATTAGGCAACATACGAGTCGGCAAATTTTACGAGTTTGGAGAACTTCGAATCATAATCTTCAATGGACATGTTCCCATATTTCATCTTCATGAATTCATCTTCCTTCTTCTGACTGATTGCAAGAGGAAGATATTGTTCCAAAAATGCATTCTTGAACATGGTCCAAAAAATCTTTTCATCTCTATCCTTTGCGAGCAGTTTCGGTTTCTTTGCTTTCCACAAATCGGCTGCTCGCAGTCTCAGTTGTAGGGTGGCACATGCCACCTTTTTGCTACTCGAAACTCCTATGAACGCGAACATACGTTCCATCTTCTTGAGCTAGTCCATCACCTTATCGGGTGATGTCCCGCCCTCGAATTTTGGAGGTTTTGCATCCAAGATCAAGTGACTCTTGACCCTACTCGATGCCGCACTAGATGTTCCATACAAAGTCTAATACAAAGTTGCGTATTTTGCCATAAGTGTTACAAAATTTACATGATGTTGCCTAGTAAAAGTTGTGAAATGTTGGTTGCATTAAGTGCAATGAGCCATGAAATATTTGTTGCTGCAAGTGCAATAAGTCGTGATATGTAAATTTAGATGTTTGTTGTTTCAATGCAATAAGTCGATATAAGAAATATTGGTTGCATCGATATAAAAAAAGTCATGGGATGTTTGTTGCATAAGTTGAAACGAGTTTATTATGAATGATACATTGCATATGAATATGCCAGTTAATATTGAATGTGTTGAAGGGATTCGAATAATGACTTGAAAGTCAAAAATGAAATGTTGCATGAAATGCAATAGGCGGAACAAAAATCGTAAATCGATCGGAACGAATCATTTCGGTTGCACGCCGAACTTAAGTTGGCAAAATGTATACATTGGCCGAGTTGTGTCGAATTTTGATTTAACCAAATGCTAAGTTTGTGACCGGCATGATCACCGCGGGATGGTTTGTTCAGAATAAATATTGATTCATACCGAGTATGATGCAAGAGAAATGATTCAATTTTTGAGTGGTATATGCCATAAGACTTATGCGATGAATGACTCAATTTCTGAGTGGTATATGCCATACCACTAGTGCGATAGATTACGTCGAAACATTTTGTGAATTGTAAAAGTTTGGTCCACAACAGACGGATAGTACCAAGACTCAATTGGAAATTTGGCTCTTCGATATCGGTTAGAAATGATCAGGCATAGACTTGTACAATGAATGATACGTCGGACGAAAATTTATAAGTCAGTCGAATGACTGAGACTAGTGAAACGATTAGTATGATCGTATCGACGGGATAAAAAACTTGAAGTTATAATCGGGTCGCACGATCAACCAGTTCGACATTCTCGTATTGCTATTTATAAAAATCTCGATATCGTAGGCCCCCTCCTTTTTGTATTTTCACATCATGCTTACGTTTTCTTGCGTATCAATTTTGATAGCACGAGTGTTAACTTAACTCGCATCATATACATCAAAGTTCACAGCAGACTTTTCTATATGCATCACATCGTTTACCGATTCATCGCATCCCACTATACTTCAATCTCATAACCGAGTTACCGATTATCCAATATCGTACCCTCGAGTTATACAATCATACCCTCCACTACTAAAATAAGTTTTGTCTTAAAATAACCAAGTATTTTCTTAGGAGTAATTATCCGCATCAACCAACACTTGAAGTTAAAATAAGTTACACTTGGGTCGTTTCTAGTCACCTATTACCTTTTTTTTATCTAGGGCACTTGTTAATTATATCATCGAGAACTAGGTCACACCAGTCGCTATGATCATTATTGCTAATAATATGCGTGGTAGATTTAAAATATCAAGTTTGCAGCTCGTTATTCGTACAACAAAATCTATGACACATAAATTGAGACAAGATGATCAACTGTAAGGTTAACAATCTTATCTTGGTGATCCACATGGTCACCTAGTCAATTTCAGCGATGTGAGATCACTAGAATTGACTAATCTCAGTTTCGTCGCATGAAATCCGAGATATAAAAATAAATAGGAAATAATTATAATTTAGGGTGATACCTAAAGAAAAATCTATAGACATCATCGTATGATGAAACAAACATCACCAACGTGTCCAAAATTGTCAAATTAGCTAAGACAGCCTATCCATAAGTCCAATTTGGACACATTAGTAAAACGATAATTTCGGATCAAAATGATATCCATCGCTGGACCTATTTTGCATCAAAAAATGTGACAAAATAAAAGTTCTATAAATCTAGAAAATTATATGTCCACGAGTCCAGAATTATGATATGAATCCAATGGTATATCCGGAATTTGATTCCGATGAGCCGATCTCAAAATGACACCCATCGACTAGGACTTTGGGATCCGGTTTGCACGAAAATGCATGCCGGAGCCAAAGTTCTCTAAATCTAGCAAAATATATGTCAATGAGTTCAGAATTATAATACGAACTGAATGGTATATCCATAATTGGATTCTGATGAGCCGTTCTCAAAATTACCCGTTGACCCAGACAAAGGGACTTTGCATCGAAATGCGTGTCTGGGCCACGTTGCTCTAAACTCAGCAAATTATATATGAATTTTAGCCAAAAAAATGCCACGAGTTCACTGGTGGTGTTGAAATTGGAATCCAAAGTTCGGGGTCCAAAATTAGAATTTTACAAGTTGAAATTTACGGTTACGAGAGGCCAACTTTTGCGTTGATTTCAACAAACCAAACGACATCCTACGAAGCTGAAATTTTTATGGCGCAAAGGTGGTTATACCTGATGTACTTCAAAGTTGGTGGTTCATCGACCGAAGCTTTGACGAGAGAGAAACGAATCCGCGAAGTTGGCTCCATGAAACTGTCCAAAAATAATACAATTTAAACGGTCAACTTGGTGGCCAGTTTTGATCTATTAAACGATCAAATTTATGGTTAAAATTTTAGGTAAGAGAAGGGGTGTATACCAAGATTGAGACGGAAGAATCGGATCGACGATCCAATGGTCAGATTATCCAAAAATTGCGTGCAAAATTGCTTTCATGAAATGTACTTTCTGACTTACGTTCTTCGCGCGCGTGGACGGGTTTGGTTCCAAAATACAGAATTAGCCTACGACGTTCGCCGGAGAGAGCGGGGTTGTTTCGGGGGCATGCTGGGAGGTACGTAGTGAGGTTGCCAGAGGGGTGCCCGCGCGTGGGTGTTCGGAGGCGAGCAGCACAACTGATGCGTCAACAGTAGCAGTGCACCATCGTTGTGCGTGCGTGGCACTCGGCGGAGGTCGCCGAGCGGTTGCCGGCGGTGGGGCACCCTGTATGGTGGTCACCGAGTGGCGGCGGCCATGGTGATGCCGGGCGCATCCCCCTACAGTGGCTGTTACAGCAGCAGCACGACATACGCACGTATGGGGAGTATTATCGTGCGGTGTCCTACGCCGCCACGAGCGGTGGTCTGCCTAGGTGGCATAGCAGTAGATGCCTTAGGCAGCGGGGGCGGCAGCCTGGATGGCTGCTGCCATGGAGGTGGAAGAGTGGAGATGAAGTGGGAGGAGAGGTATTCGGGAAGGAGGAGGAGAGGAAAAAGAAGGTTGGGGATGAATGTAACAGTATTGGAAAACAAAGAAGCGGCTAGGATTTTTTTCTCTTCCTATTTGTTGCTGCTATATATGCAGCTGAGTTTTGAGAGGGAATGGGATCGGTTGGTCCAGTTGGGCCTTAGGGCTTCGACAATTAATAGCATATATATCCAAGCCTTAAGCCTCCAATCAATAAATATTTCAGAAAAAAGTTCTTAATTAGTATATAATTAAATCACTTGCTCAAACTAATGCCCATTGATAAAAGAAGCCCATAAATAAAATATAAAATAGCTAGGTCGACCCATTATCTGCCCATATATATATATATATATACACATTGAGTCCCTAGATTTAACTAACTATTTGGAGAATAGGTTTATTGCTTATATTTATTTGGGGCTATGGCCCAAA
Source organism: Iris pallida (assembly GCA_029216955.1). Taxonomy (NCBI): domain Eukaryota; kingdom Viridiplantae; phylum Streptophyta; class Magnoliopsida; order Asparagales; family Iridaceae; genus Iris; species Iris pallida. Next base: position 10,622,214 of record JANAVB010031219.1, read on the forward strand.
AGAGGATAGGACATGAAAATATTAGAAAATTAATATTTTTATTAAAATAACTACTAACACAAAAGGAAGTTCGTTTTAAAAATAACAAGCCAAGACTAATATTCTTAATAAAAATAATAATAATTTTTTTGCATTGATAATGATAATTAGCCAAAACAATAATGGTAACATCAATAAGGATTCTAAGGTCAAGAAGTAAATTTAACACTCTTTAATTAACCTAACTAAATTTTCTACATCTGAGAGAAGGGAAAGAACCCGGGGGTTTACAGCTGAGGAAAAATAAGGAATTTGTAACCCCTCTTTCCAAAATTTGAAATATTTTTTTTATTTATTTCAATTAAATGATAATTTTTAGAATTTTATAAATATTTAATTAATTAATTATTATTATAGAAGTCCTTACTCATGATTAAGATTTGGAGTACAAGATGACTAAAAACCTTGGTACAGATAGTGTAGTCGTGTGCTTTGACAATTTTTTTAGCAATGGTAGGGATGGCTAAGCCATAACAATGTCCTAACTAGGAAAAACCAATCAAAGTTACGACTTAACCCCTATAGATAATTTATTTAATTATTAATTAGATTATTTACTTTTTAGGAGATCCGATTGTGCTAAACTAGTCAAACTGGACCTGAACCGAGCCAAAGTCCTTATAGAGATGTTATGTGCGAAAATACGACCATGTAGACATATTTTATATATATGCATATATTTTGTAATTTCTTTTAAGGATTTACAAATACTCTAGTAATATTGGTTATACGTACAATATAGGTAGTATTAAATATTTATATGATTTTAAGAATAACTGAACGATTTTCGATGGACTAATTAAAGTAGGAGTATGTTGTGTCCCCCAATACTATCCCTGTTAAGGTTTTTTTTAGTTTGTTATTATGATTATTATTATTATTATTATTAGCATTAGTACGACCATTCTTGGTCAATTGTTAATTATTAATAAATGAATTTTTATAAGTATATGTACATATATGGGTACATTACCCCTACAACTAGGAAGGTGCCACAAAGAATTTTTATTTTATTTTGTTAGATTTTTAAATGATTTTACATATTTTCTTTGCAATTACTTAAGGGTTTTTTTGTTTATATATATATATATATATAGATATATATATATATATATATATATATATATATATATATATATATATATATATTTTTATATATATATATATATATATATACTCTAGAGATAATAGTTATCTCGTGAGATACTAAAGGTCGAGAACCCCGACCCCTTGAACTGCAATATAGTCGGAGGTAATTCCTCCTTCCTTTTTGATATAAATCTCTATAGTTAAATCTGGGAGATATATCCTAACACCCACAAGACTACACCAATCCAATTCCAAATCTTGATCTAAATGTGAATTTAAATCGGATTTAACAGAGTGTATATTCGATACCTTCTGAAAACCGAAGAGAGAAAATGAGACCAACCTGAGCGATCGAGAACTTCGTGCTTGAAACCCCCACACACCAGCAGACCCCAACCTTCGATGCACCCTCTGCGCCGCCTGTAACCACCATACCTCTACCGGAGATTGCCTGCACGGCCGCACCAACGACAGTAGCATCATCGCGAGGTACCCCTATTTGTGAGTCATTGTCTCTATCATCAGTTAACGATTTGTCAAGCCGTAAAGTCCAATGTGTAGATGATATGATCCTCTTTAACCCTCTTCAAATAGAATGTCATAAACATTAGAACATTTTGGAAAAAATTTATCCAAGAATTGGACAAAAATTGTTCCTTGAACAGATAACAGGTAGTCGAAGAGCCTGTTTTGGAAGGGGGATTCTGGTTAGGTTAATTAAAAGTTTTAAAATATGTTTGAACAGATTCCCTGACAACATATATAAGATGGAAACCCAACTTTTAGTTTTACTTTTTGTGGATTAATCTGTTGTTAAATCAATTTCAAAGTTTTAGGAAAAATTAGTTTTTCGAACTATAAAATCTAATAACTTTTACCGATACGGCATGCGCCCCGACAAACTGGGCAATATTGTCGCAATCCATAAGCATCGAAAGATGTGTATGGATGTTGTCAACGTGTGGGATTTGATGGAACTCAATTTTGCTGTGTGTGTACGACGAAATCGAGACGTATCCGTCGAGATACCCCATATCGGACTCTTTATAAACTAGTCCACAAATTCGTGCACGTTCGTCATCTCGAGATGAAACTTACGCCAATAGGACCGTGTTATTTTTCTGGTCCTGTATGCCAAGTTTGGTCCGATTATGAGAAGGTCGACCGAAACGCTAATTTGGCAGGCCTGTGACCCGATCCAACGGGTGAATTTGTGCACGACCCACCGGAATCCAATTTTGAAAATATGGTTGGATTTGTATCGTCAAACTAGAATTATAGAAATATAGTTTGATGATTTTAGAGACCATAGATACTGACACGCTTTTCGGTGCAAAGCAGGTCGAACGATGGACATTATTTTGACCTAAAATTACGATTTTGCTCCTATGTCCAGAATTGGACTTTTGGTTTGGCATTTTTAGACATTTCTTTTATATCAAACACGTTAGTGATGTCTATTTTAGCATCCAGAGACTGTGGCACGAGTTAGACTTTTTGTCGCTCACTAGGTGGTTTGGATTTGTCGGTTTTACCAGCAAAGGACCCTAGGCAAGTACATATACTAATTGCTCTCAATTTCTGATAGTTTTTCCATTTTATATGATACATATGCTCTTTATGCCTTGCTAACATGCTTGTTACACAGGGTAGTATCATGGATCCTATATATTACATTTTTTGTTTACCATACGCATGATTGTCGTGTTCGTGACTTGTTCGAATCCATGAGTATTAGTCGGAGGAAGAAATATCTTTGTAGACGTGTGAACTACCCCTTTCTCTCTTCCGTGTCTTTCGTATAGAATAGCAGCTGCACACTACACGTGCGGGATGCCGGATTTATCCCCTAGCTGTTCACATATCGAACATGATATTTCAACATAGATAGATAGATATTACTTCACTTGTTCATCCTGTGTCACCATATTTCCTTCTAGTTTCTATATTTTGTTATAGAGTTGCACGTTCATTTTCCTGCTAAACATGATGCCTGTTACTTTCTAGTTTTGAATTCTCATGTGCTATTTTTATGTCTTACAAATTCTATCATGCCTTGAATAGCTTGTCATATGTGTGCTTATTTCGTTCTTGACTGGAAACCAATATTTTTCAGGTTAGTCGTGGCTTCTCTTAGCATTGGAATATATGGGTGTAATTGCAGGCCAAAAATCTAGAGATTAGTTAGATAGAGGTGTTGTAGTCATATTTCAATATTTGTAAGAATATTGTACTTTTTTTAAATGTAAAGCTTGTGAATACTGTAAATTGGTTAGTTTTATAAATGAGCAATAAAGTTATTATTTATGTGATTTTGAGCATTGTGGCTAGACAGCGTTCTACCGCCGATACTGTGGTATAGTCTGGTTTGGACACGCACCCGTATCCCAAAAAGCGGGTGTGGGCATGAAAAGTTTTTGTGGTGGCCCATGCAGGTCAGTTTTCGAAAAGATTGCGAACTTGTGATAGTACTTAAGTTATCGTACTATTGTAAGCCTGCGATTAGGAAGTGCTTATTCACAACTAGGATTAAATTGATTTTAGAAGAATGACTAGGACTAGGAGTCCCTTATTCAATTGACTGTTGGGTAGTTAAGATTATTACATAGGCCATATGATTTGGGTAGGGATTTATTGAATTCAAAACCTATTTGATGACGTAAGAAATTTTCATAGTAGAATAGACGATTGTGTAGGAAGGTAGGACCTAAGATAGGTAGACTATTCGCTTGATAAATTTGGAATCCCTAAGATTCAATCATAATCTTGATCATTTATTTTGCCTTCTCTAAATATCATCATATCGTAAGTCCGAATTGCTTATTTATTTCCCCTTTGCCAACAAAAAATTATTTTTATAATTTTTATTCTGTTATCCATATATGAATCTGAAGTTAGTTTCCGATTCAAGGTTTCCTCCTTAATCAATTGAGTATCCATGAAATAGATATTAGAATGTTTCCCTCCCTAATCGATCATTTTATTTTTAAGAATTGGGACTTATATGGCAGAAACTTACACTTTTCCTATCTTGAACAATTGTGCGATTTTATTTTTTTTGCTTTCTCTAACATTGTCATGTCGTACGGTCTGTATTACTTGGGTAGTTCCCTTTAGCCATAATAAATTACATCTCTAAGAGTCAATATTCTATTTCCACCCATTTACTTTTGAGCCTAACAAGATCCAATTATCCATATATTTATCCTAAGTTAAATTTTGTTGAAATTCAAGGTATATATATGTTTTCCCTCGACCTTGAATATTAAGAAATAGAATTGGAAATTTTTTACTTCTCTTGTGCTCAATCATTTTTTTTCTAATCGATTGTTTGAGTTTTTAAAATTTATACCTGATCGATCGTTTTATTCTCAAAATAATTGATACTTTCACTTCAAGGATCGTCACGACCCGCACCCGCTTTTTGGGATACGAGTGCGTGTCCAAGCCAGCCTACGTTGCAGTGTCGGAGATAGAACGCTATCTAGACCACAATTCTCAGAAACTACAATAATTTCTCTTTCACAAAATTAAATTAATTTACAATATTCACAAGTTTTACACTTAAAGAATTTACAAGTCTCACATACCTAATCTTCTAGGTTGACCTCAGCATACCTATGCCTCCTGAATGCTAAGAGTTGTTGCGACTAACCTGAAAAATATTGGTTTCCAGTCAGGAATGGAAGGAGTACAATCTAACAGCACTTCCAATAATTTGACAAAATCTATAAAACTGTAAATAATACTGAAATACATGAGGGGTGTATAAACAGGAAATCATGGTATGAAACATGTGAGTAAAAGCAGGAGAGCATGGCATCCAAGACAAGGAAGTGACTGTAATAAATGACTGAAACATGAACTGTAATATAGCAAGACTATATCTAACTAGTGATTTGAAATACACTTTCGACATATAAATGACTAAAAGGTAAATCTGGCACCCCGCACGTGAATTGTACGACTGCTATTAGATGTGATCAGATATTTCGGGATATTTCTGGGTATATTTACATGTCTACTAATGTACTTCCCCGCCCGACTAGTACTCATGGATTCAACAAGTTACGAACAGGGTAAACATGCAAGTTATAAAAAATAACATGTAAAGAATCCCTAACTATTATCTCGTCTACAATCGTGTCGAGAATCAACCAAATATCAATGTAAAGCACAATGAAATACATGAATCATAGAAATGATCAAATATGAAAACTATCAGAAATATACTCGTCGGAGGTCTCTAGCTGATGAAACAGATACTACCAACCACTCGAATGAGCCACGAAAGTCAACTCGCGCAACCGTCCCCGGATGCTGAAACAGACATCACCAACGTGTTTTTCATAGAAGAAATATCCAAGAAAGCCTGCCCATAAGTCCAATTCTGGACACAGGGGCAAAATCATAATTTCGGGTTAAAATGATATCCGCCATTGGACCCGCTTTGTACCAAAAAGCGTGCCATAGTCTATGGTCTCTAAAGTCATCAAACTACATGTCTACGGCTCTGGTTTGATGATACGAACCCAATTGTATGTCCAAAGTTGGATTCTGGTGGACCATGCACAAAATCGCCCGTTGGATCGGGTCGCGGGCCCAACAAAATAGCGTTCTGGTCGACGTTCTCAGAATCGAACCAAAATTAGCAAACAGGACCCAAAAAATGATACGGTCCTATTGGCGCAAGTTTTATCTCGAGGTGACGAACGCGCACGAAGTTATGGGCTAATTTGCAAAAGGGCCGATACAAGATATTTCGACCGATACACCTCGATTTCGTCGCGCACACACAACGAAATTGAGTTTCGTCGAATCCCACACGTCGATAACATCTATACGCGTCTTTCGATGCTCATGAGTTATGACCACATCATCCGGTTTGTCGGGGTGCACGCCGTATCGGAAGGATTTTCCTAAAATCTTATTGGTTTGAACAATATTTTTGACAGATTTGGGGTGTGTTTTTCTTGACACACAGTCGATCAAATCAATATCTACGAAAAGGCTCGTGAAGCCCTATAGGTTGACTACCACAGTCTTCAATTGGTTTCAAAAATTTGCACGAGTTGCTCAGAATCGATCCTCGAACATGGGCACCTAAACTGTTTTCAAAATAGTTCTTGGTCGATTTTTGGATGATTTCCTAAGAAATCTAGTCTAGTATTTTCGAATCTAATTGAAGGGACATGTAGATGATTATATAGGCTATGCATAAGTTTTTGTAGATCGTAAAATGAACAACCGATGAGAGAGAAAAAGAAGGAAGAATAGGGGTTACCTGCGGTTGTCCCTGCTACTACGGCTCGCGGGTGTTCGTTGTCGCGCGCGGTGCTACGGCGGTGCTGCCACGCCGGTGGCCAGCCGACGCGTGCGCGGTGCAGTTGAGGTGGCTCGCCATGGGATCGGACCGACTATGGTTTAGGGTTGGTGTTGAGGGAAATTCACATTTGGTTTGTCCTGAACGTCGAACACAAGGTTGGGTTTGAATTTGATTTTTCTTCAAATCAAGTATAGGCTTGATTTGATTTGGATTGGAAAAAATTTGTTGGAAGAATTTGATTTAAGTTTGATTAAATCTTTCATGAAGTTTTGGCTGTGTCGATTTTGGATCGATGGTTCCAAACTGGGCTGGGAAACGAAGATTTGAGCATCCTTTAGCTCACGAGATATTGGTTTCAATATCTCGCGAGTTCATCTCATATCCCAATATCCAAAATTATATACATATATACATGTAATAAAGAATTTACTACTCTAATAATACACATGATTTCATTATATAATATAACCTTTATGTAGGCATATATAACTTGCATAACTTGTATGTGTCTATATATATATATATATATATATATATATATATATATATATATATATATATATATATATATATATATACACACACACACACACATATATGTTTATGTAGATAAAACAAAATTTATAAAACCTAAAAATCAAAATGTTTCCTAACAAATTTATAATTGTATAGGTATACTAATTTGAACAAGATAACTGTAATAGATATAGTGTAGAAATTTGCTTGTTACTTTTAACATTTATAAAAAAAACATGATTGAAATACAGGGTATTTAATAATTATATAATAATCTAAATTATAATTATTTTGATAGTAACAAGTATTTAAAAATAAAATAAATAGATAAAAAATTAGGGGGTTTACATCCTACCCAACTTATAAAAATTTTGTCCTCGAAATTAAAATAAGCTTAATACCAAAGAACTACGAGATTTAAAACGAAGGGAGAGCAAGTGCGTCAAATCGTAACGTGGTTTCTGAAAATAATGGAGGAGTGGTTATCACAGGAATCCAAAGTGTCGTTCTATTCTACAAGATAGGGTATTTTTGGTTTAAAGCCCTACCCAACTTATAGGAGTTGGCTAACCGTAAAAAAGAAGAAGTTAATACAAGGCTATGGAAAGGACCATTTCCATGAAGAGGCACGAGAATATTGGACACTTCTTGTAACTCCTCTTCCCGGGATTTTGAAGTATTTTTTTATTATTTAATTGAGTTAAATGAGGATTTTGGATTTTATAAATATTTTATTTAAATAGTTATTACGGTAGTTGACTTTAGTCATGGTTGAGATTTGGAGTACAAGACGATTGGAAAACATGGCACGGATAGTGCAGTGGCGTGCCTTGACTAGTGTTCTAGCCATGGTAAGGAAGGCCAAGCCATGGAAGAATCCCAACTAGGAAAACCAGACTAAGTTGTGACATGACCATTATAAATAGTTTAATTATTTATTATTAAAATTTATTGACTTGCAGAAGACCCGGTTGTACTCAACTAGTCCGAACTAGACTCGAACCGAGCCCAAGCCATGTAGACTCTTAGTGCGACCAAGACGGCCGCATAGATATACTGCATGTATATTGGTGTTTTATTTTAGTGATCAATGACTAATTATAAATAGTAGTTAAATAAAATATATTATTGCTATTAAAGTTATATTTTATATATTTGTTATTTTCGAAAATGATACGCTTTCTTGAAATGTCATTTTAGATTTGTGGGGCCTTTGACTAGAACAATATATGTATACATATATATTGTGTGTGTTTATTTGATTAGATGAAATATATTTATTAATCATTTTGTGTATATTTATTGCGTGTTCTTAATAATTAAATGGTTAGTATTTTATAAGTATTTTATATATATATATATATATATATATATATATATATATATATATATATATATAAAATATATATATATATATAAAATGTATATATATAAAATATATATATATATATATATATATATATATATATATATATATATATATAATATAAATATAAATATAAATATAAATAAATATAAATATAAATATATATATATATATATATATATATATATATATATATATATATATATATATATATATATATATATATATAAATATATATATAAATATAAATATATTTATATATATATATATATATATAAAATATATTTATATATATATATATATATATATATATATATATATATATATATATATATATATATATATACTCCTTCCCTCTCCCCCCCCCCGGGTCGAGACCCCTCTCCCCTCCGCCGTGGATCCCCGCCCCTCACAGCACCGTGGTGAGGCCTCTGCTCCCCCCCTCGGGGTCGAGCCCCCTCCCTGGGGTCGAGCCTCTCCCCTCCGGCTCCCCCGGGTCGAGCCCCCTCCGCCGTGGCTTCGCGGCTCCTTCCCAGGTCGAGCCCCCTCTGCCGGCTCCCTCCCAGGTCGAGCCCCCTCTGCCGACTCCCTCCCAGGTCGAGCCCTCCCGGTCGGGCCCTCCCCCCCGGGTCGAGACCCCCCCTCCCCTCTGCCGTGGATCCCCGTCCCTCACAGCTCCGTGGTGAGACCTCTGCTCCCCCCCTCGGGGTCGAGCCCCCTCCCTGGGGTCGAGCATCCCCTCCGGCTCCCCCGGGTCGAGCACCCCTCTCCTCAGCCGCGGCACCCCGCCCCCTCCCCGGGGTCGAGCCTCTACCCTCCGGCTCCCCCGGGTCGAGCCGCCTCCGCCGTGGCTCCGCGGCTCCCTCCCAGGTCGAGCCCCCCCCGGTCGGGCCCCCCCTCCATCCTCTCCCCCCCGGGTCGAGACCCCCCTCCTCCGCCGTGGATCCCCGCCCCTCCCAGCGCCGTGGTGAGGCCTCTACTCCCCCCTCCCTCAGGCTTCCCCTTCCCCCCTCGCCGGAGGTCCCCTCCTCTTCGCGTTGGCCGGAACAAGGCGCTCCCTTCCCTCCCTGGCGGACCTGTGCTCCGCCCCGCCGGCCCGCCCCCTCCGACTCGCCCCTCCCCCTCCCCCTAACCTCATCCCCCTCCGGATCGCCGCCAACCCCCGGCGGTCGCTGGCGGTTCATCTCCCTCGCCGGAGCATCCCGGCCCCAACCTCTCCCGCCGCTCGTCGCCCCCCGGGCCAGCCCTGCCCCTCCGCTGCCGGCGGCCTGCACTCGAGAACAGCGCGCTGGGGGGCCCTCGGGCCGTACGCCATTACCTCGGGTAGTGCCCACGTTGGGCTGCGTGCCGACCCTTGGGCCACGTGCCCGGTCAAATCTCGGGAACAGCGTCCGTGGACACGTTCCTCTCTTTTGAATTTTGAAAATTTTCGAAATTATGTTTTTCGTAATTTTGAAATTTTTGAAAATTTGTCTCTGCATTTCGAAATTTCGGACTTCCGTACTTCGAAATTTCGAACTTCAAATTTTTCTATTTTCTACCTTGTTTAACGGGTCCATTTTGTGTTGTTTAGATCCCGCACCTGTCTGTATTGCTCTTCGTGAGCCCTTTATATTTTCAATAAAATGACTCCTTGAAAAAAAAATTATATATATATATATACACACACACATAACATGTATATATATTGACCAATTTATATAACATTAATGTGTGCGTGTGTATATATATATATATATATATATATATATATATATATATATATATATATATATATATATATTAGTGATAGCATAAAACAAAAACCAAACAAACAAAAAATGAACCAGGCCCACTCTAGCTCAGCCAACCCACCAACAAGCCGCCAAGGCCAGCTGTGCCCAAGAGGGACTCAGCCGACCCTTGTGCCAAATCGAGCGATAGTATATAGAGAGATCGAGAGAGAGAAACATGAGGAAACTAAAAACCCTAAATGAAAACCTGCTGCCATGCCACCCCCTCTCCATGCACGGACACCCTGACCCCGCGTACAGCCGGGGGAAGCCTCCGCTGGCTGGAAAGGCCGCGTGCGTGTGGGGGTTGCGACAGCAGCCACAACACAGTAGCAGTGAGTGGCATTGAATAGGACAACTTTGCGGCGTTGGCTCTCGACGATCGCTCGATCGTTTCGCGAGCTGTTTTCTCGGGTATGTCCCCAACCTATACGAGTTTATTTCCTTTCAATTAGAATGAATTTATATGCTTTATATTGGCCAGAAGATTGACTCAAAGTTCGATGAAATCTGTTCAAAAACAGAATATGAATCAAGTCCCAACATCGATTTTGGAAGGCAATTTCTCGCCGATCCTTCCTCTGTTTCTAAATTGTGTTTGAACAGAGCCATAGAAAACCTAATCGAGATGGAAACTCCATCATTAGTTGTATTTCTAATGGTTTATACAGTAGGATAAATATGGTTGAAAATCGAGAAAAAAACATGATAACTGTTTTTGAAAAAACTAGAAAGTTTTCGATATGACGTGCGTCCCGCCAAACCGGGCAACGTGGTCACGAACTGAAAGCATCGAAAGGTGCTTATCGACTTTGCGAACTTTGTGGGCTTTGACGGAATTTAAATTGGTTGCGTGTGCGCGACGAATTTGATATGTATCTGTCGAAATTTGCCGTATCGGCCCCTTTACAAATTTTTCAATTACTTTGTGCACGTTCGTCAGATCGAGATGAAACTTATGCCAACAGGACCGTATCATTTTTCTGGTCCTGTATGCCAAGTTTGGTCTGATTCTGAGACAGTTGATCGGATCACCGTTTTACGGGCCCCACGATCCGACTCAACGAGCGATTTTGTGCACGGTCCGTCGGAATCTAAAATTGGATATACCATTGGGTTCATATCATCAAACGGATATGTAGACATATACTTTGACGACTTTAGAGACCATTGAATCTGGCATACTTTTCGGTGCAAAGCGGGTCCAACGGCGGACATCATTTTGGCCAAAATGACCGTTTTGCTCCTGTGTCCAAAATTGGACTTAAGGACAAGAAATCCTAGCTAATTTGACTATTATAAGAATGTTGGCAATATCTGTTTTAGCTTTCGAAGATAGTTGTGAGATTTGGAATTTATGGCTTACCAGTTGACGGTATATTGTTGGTTCTTCGTGCTACCGCCAGGCAAGATACCTTGCCTCCCTCTACAGTTCATTTTCATGCTTATAGTTCTTCTATTTTTATTATGTTATCATTTAGTTACTCTAGTTGATATGGATTCATATGTTTTCTTCATACCATGTTTACCTATTTGTTGTCTTGCTTGTATATCAGTATTTCATGACTTGATAGTGTAGTTATACCAGGCTTGTTCACATTATAGTCCATACTAGAGTTGTCCTTACCTGCGTCATGACTGAGTTGTACCGTGTCGTCACATGTATCTTGACTGAGTCTTGTCTACAAGTATGTGTAATTGAACTGCTATTCCTGTATTGTTTCCATAACCTGCGAGTCCACAATCGGGACAAGGGTTAACTGTTTGCACCTGCGAGTCTACACTCGAGGTGAGGGTGTTTGTCCTGATCTGTTTGCACCTGCGAGTCCACACTCGGGGCGAGGGTGTTTGTCGTGAACTAACCTGCGAGTCCACGCTCAGAGCGAGGGTTAGTGATTAGTTCAAACCTGTGAGTCCACACTCAGGGCGAGAGTTTGGTATTCCATTGATCTCTTGTTCACTTGTTCTTCCTGCAGTTCATTTATGCGTAGTTGTTTCCTTTTCCATGGTCATAGTCACCTGTCACTAGCCACCTATCAGTTTCTGTCTCGTTTCCTGTTTATAGCATGTTTATCGTCATATGCATGATAAAACTGTTAGATAGGCATGTTTTATGTATCTTGCTATGTCCCTTGAGGACCTGATGATCTCTTCAGGTTTAGCAACTGCATGGAGTTAGTTAGCAGAGCAGGATGATAGATGTTTGTGATACACTTGCAGGATCCAGGTATATTGATATTACACTTATTATCTATTCGTGCTTTCATTCCTTATCAGGATATACTCTGCTTGTTGGCTTACTTTATAGACTCATGTTAATTCTTGGAGTCTAATCGGACATGTATGCTAGTGGGCTGCAGACCACGACCCATAGTGTTCATTTATGTTTTATATTCTTATTGTGGATTGAGATATAGATTTGTCTTGCCATGATTAGGCACGTGATACCATAGTCCAGACAGCGTTTACGTATTCGAGATAGGCTAGAGTCTGCTCGATACGTAGCTGGCTTGTCCATGAGCTCGTGCCGAAAAGTGGGTGCGGGTCATGACACTTCTGACCGCAATCACAGATTCTAAGTGAGCTCAGATATTTTCATGAAGTTCTGATTCTCTAGGAGAAGTATCACAATTTAACATCGTTCTTATCGGCCATGCTTTTAACAAGATGGTCGGAATCTCTTGTTTGAATATAACTAGGCCTATTGGTTTAACCGAATTTTAGTCTTTACCTATCATGGTGACTAAGAGATGAGAGTCCATAATAGTACAAAACCTTACTATGGAATATGATTAGGTAAGTGTTCGGGATCTATAAGTCATAATGACTAGTATGTACGGGATCGGCGTTTGGAGTTGTGCAGGTGGCATGTGCCTGCTTGGATGGAATGTCTATGTCATAGATGTGATGTATCTTGCATGGATCATGGTCGTTCAGTTTAGTTAAGGAAACAGATCGATATTTGTGAGACTCGTCTCACAGTATCAGTATTTATATACGGATACGTATTTTTGTAGTGTATTTCATTTTTTTTTGATTTTCGTAACGCTTTAAATTTTTTTCTAACTTATAGATTTTATCCTTGGCCAGCATATCGCCAGTATACCGGTGTAAAGCGACGGCATACCGTCCAGACAGATTTTCTATATTTTAGATATTTTTGATTTTAGATATTTTTATGAATAGTGTTTCCGATATTTTCGTGAATAGTATTTTGGATATTTTGATGAATAGTTTTTAGATATTTTCCTGAATAGTGTAGATGCACCCTATTACCCATTGGATATTTGGTTTTGTGTGGATGGCCACGATTGACTTAGATTTTGACGTGGATCACGATCTAACGGTCATGATTAATCCTCCCTTCTATATATACACTTTCACTTTCTCTCACCTCTCTCTTTTTATTATCTTCACTCCCTCTTCATTTCTTTTTCCCTTCTCTCCCCCTTGGAGCTTGCCAAGAGCTTGTCCTTGAGGCCATGGGTGTGGTGTCTAACACCCCTAGGAGGAGGAGTAGAAGATTAGGCTTGGAGCTTAACCTAGGCAAGTACATCTTGCCAAATCTTGAACGATAATGTTTTTGTTGTCATTTTATTTTTCTTGGTAGTAAATACTTAGAATTGTCCTAAACTCATTTTGTTAAAAATATTTTCCTTGTGATTCTAGTCTATATACATGTTTCTAAAATTGGTTAGAACTAGGTTTTGATTTTCTATTACAAATCCAATATTGACTTAGTAGAAAACTTAGTATCAAGAGAGATACTGGTGTTACCATCATGGATCTTGGTCACGTATGTTATATGAGGCCCTCACTTAGTTTGTATACCATAAATTTTGAGTTTAGTGGAAATCGGAACCCGTTTCGGTATCCCGAGGACCTATTTTTGGAGTATTTTGAGGTATCGATCTATCAAACATTTTCATTTGTGAAAACTATTACATCCGTGTCATAGGAAATTAAATTCTATGCGATTTTAACTTTTGAAAATCTGAATTTCGATTTCAAAGGAAGTTTTTATGACCGAAACAAGTTTTGGTAAAAATCTGGATTTTGTTGCTATTTGGAAGATCGGAATTCTGACGGTATACCGAAGTATACCGATGGTATGCCAATTTTTGCACCAAAAACTTTTCGTCATTAGGTCGGAATACCGCCGTATACCATTGGTATGCCATTTTAGGCTATTTTTGTCTGTTTTTGTCCGTTTCTGCCCGTTTTTGTCTGTTTTTGATATTTTCTTCGACTATAATGATTTTTTAACATGATTAGATGATCTTGCATAGTTAGAGAATGATTGTACACCCTATATACACTTGACACTAGCACATGTTCAATTATTTTTCTATGAAATGTACATAGCTTTAATTATTCTTTCCCATACGCCATGATATGTCTTATGATAGATTCTTTCTTACAAGCTATGATAATTATTGCCATACCTTCTTTGCTTACTAAATAGTGGCCCGTCGTGGTGCACCCATGTTATATGTCTTCTTTGCTTACTAGATAGTGACCCGTCGTAGTGCACTCTTGTACATGTCCTTCTTAGCTTACATGATATTGGTCTGTCATGGCGCACTCCCTATAGTGGCTCGTCGTAGCGCACTCCTAACTTCCAGTTTATTTTATTTTTTTGTTATGTCTTATTATAGTACACATTCTTATTTTTTTCCAGTCTCGTATGTCTCATGTCTAGGATGGATTCTGTAGAATGCCACACCCAGAATCCAACAAAAAAATGTTAATGACTAAACAACTATCTTGATTACTTAGATCATTGAGGATTGTCCAGTTACCTGTTGCCCGTTTGGTCTTGGTCATATATATATATTCATGGGATTTGGAGCTATCTGTCATGATGAGCACACTTTCAACGCACCGTCGAGTGTTGCACCGGGTACATTTGTCTCCTGGGCGATGTACCCATTATTATAGGATACATTTGTCTCACGGGCGATGTATCCACTATATACCATTGTATCATTGGCTTGGATCATTCAGGTAGCAGCAGGCGGGTAACTCGACTTGAATTTCTCAAACTTGCATTTGTTAGTAATTAGGATTGTGATAACCCTAGTTAGCTAATATATAAAGCCATACTCATAGCTTGGCCGTGTTGGTTGTATGGAGTCCAGTCTAGTCTAGTTTGTCTAGGCAGTGTCTGGATTTATTTATTTCAGTACATTATTGTTATGCTTTACTTTTGTCGATAAATGATTAGAGACTAAGTTCTATTCAGGAGAAGGGTTACAACTCCGGTCCTTGTTTGGTTTACGGGTTATAACTTGGGTTTCGAAATAGTTCCTAAGTCATCTTATTATTTGTCGTTCTATTAGTTACCTAACATGCTTATATATCCCAATTACCAACATGCTTACATATCTCAGTTACCTAACATGCTTGCATATCTCAGTTACCCAACATGCCTGCATATCTCAGTTACCCAACATGCCTACATGTCCCAGTTACCTAACATGCTTACATGTCCTAGTTACCTTACATGCTCACATGTCCCAGTTATCTAACATGCTTACATGTCCACAGTTTATATTATGTCACATGTCGTTTACTTTATGCTACATGTTGCTTTACTTATTGTCTCTTTCTATTCTTGGGATAAGTGCATTGGTAGTGCACGAGTCTCGATTAGCACTTACTTATCTCTCTCTATCTGTTGTTTGGGTTAGTTATTGCTGGTTTTAGTTCATAGTTTGGCTTCCTTTGTGGTACTTGCTATTAGGGTATGACCCCACTGGTTTTGTATTGACCAGATTTAGTTGAGAAGCCCGATGATCTTCTGTACCTTCCACTCGTTGGTGATTACCCGGAGCACCAGAGTACTTGAGTGGATTTTCTTCTTTTTGCCCACTAGTTATGTATATTATTCTTTTGAGGCTTTTCGCCATAGAGCACTTGTTTAGCTCGTGTTTGGACTTAACATTTAGCCTACGGGCCTAAAACATGATTTGCGTTATTCTAGACTATAGCTAGAGCTTATCATGTATGACTATTACTCTTGTTAGTTCTTTACTTTGTATTACTAGTTTCATGATCATCCATGTATATATAGTTTGGGACGCTTTACTATTTTATGTCTGATGATCATACTTTTTGTACTTTGTATATTTTCCTGTGATTGAAATACCTAGAATTTTTTGACCTTGGATCGACTGTTGGTTTATAGTAGTAACCCCCATGTCTATACATCTTATACATTTTTTCGGAGTACTGAAGTACTTTGGAATACGTAGTTGGCCTGGTCTGTTCCTACTTGCCAGTATTCTGGTTCTGGGGCGTGACATAGGTTTTAGTGGTAGCCCATGCAAGGTCTAATTTATCAGATATATTGGGGTTACTGATGTTTAGATATCTCAGTCACAATTTTTTTTATTGATATCCTTCGTGTTATTCTATATCTCTGATCCTTTGATCTGATATCTGAATTGATCGTTGATCTTTCATATTCCCTCGATTTGATCCTTGTGTCCTTTAACTTTCAGGGGCACTATTCCTAATCCTTTCGATCATCTTATTTGGGTTCTGCCGTTGGCAGGTAAGTAATCTTCTGTCAAGCCAGTTATGGAGGATCAGTCTCAGCATTCAGGGGCAGTGCTCAGAGATGACCCGAGGGCAGAGGTGTCTGTTCAGCCTGATCAGCCAGCAGGGTCAGTCCTGCCAGAGTCCAGCTTCACCGGCTGTCCAGCAGTATATGGCTCAGGTACCGGTTCTGCAGCAGTAGGTCAGAGCAGCAGTTCCGAGATGTGGGCAGACATAGCTTGGTATGTTAGAGATGGTTTTGGCTGAGGGTGGTCATGTTGTAGGTATTGTCCTTTTCTTCTTCCCCTCTTATTTATCTCTTCGGTTACGCATATTTGGCGAGTTTCTTGTCCCACTCTTCTGTCTTCGTATCTTGAGATACATGATATTTATCATATGTATCGACTACGAAGATAAGTCTTGGTAGAGTCATGTCTTAGACTAAGTCATTGGTACCGGCTTACTTTGAGACTTGACCTCTATCTATTTTGGGAGTCAACGTAGGCCAGCGAGGCAGGCCCCTACTAAACTGACTCACGGGACATATTTATTCATATGCCTCCATCCCTTCTTGATTGTGGTTGTGTTACTGCTTACGCATTTACTTATATTATTGTTGTCTTTATCTTACCAACATGCCATGCTTTGTTTTGATTGTCAAGATTTTTCAGCTCTTTGGTTTGGTTTTCATGCTTGACTAGATCTAGGAAATTCCGAGGATGAATTTTTTTAAGTTGTGGCGAGTTGTGAGACTCGTCTCACAGTATCAGTATTTATAAATGAATACGTATTTTTGTAGTGTATTTAATATTTTCTTGATTTTTGTAACGCTTTAAATTTTTTTCCAACTTATAGATTTTTTCTTTGGCCGACATACCGCTAGTATACCGGTGTATACCGACGGCATACCGTTCAGACAGATTTTCCACGTTTTAGATATTTTTATGAATAGTGTTTCCGATATTTTTGTGAATATTGTTTTGGATATTTTGATAAATAGTATTTAGATATTTTCGTAAATAGTGTAGATGCACCCTATTACCCATTGGATATTTGGTTTTATTTGGATGGCCACGATTGACTTAGATTTTGACATAGATCACGATCCAACGGTCATGATTAATCCTCCCTTCTATATATACACTTTCACTTTCTCTCACCTCTTTCTTTTCATTCTCTTCACTCCCTCTTCATTTATTCTTCTCTTTTCTCCCCCTTGGATCTTGCCAAGAGCTTGGCCTTAAGGCCTTGGGTGTGCTGTCTAACCCCCCTAGGAGGAGGAGTAGAAGATTAGGCTTAGAGCTTAACCTAGAAAAGTACATCTTGCCAAATCTTGAACAATAATGTTTTTGTTGTCAATTTATTTTCCTTGGTAGTAAATACTTCGAATTGTCCTAAACTCATTTTTTTAAAAAATGTTTTCCTTGTGATTCTAGTCTATATGCATGTTTCTAAAATTGGTTAGAACTAGGTTTTGATTTTCTGTTATAAATCCAATATTGACTTAGTAGAAAACTCGGTATCAAAAGAGATACTAGTGTTACCATCATGGATCTTGGTCACGTATGTTATATGAGGCCCTCAACTTAGTTTGTATACAATAGATTTTGAGTTTAGTGGAAATCGGAACCCGTTTCGGTATCCCGATGACCTATTTTTGGAGTATTTTGAGGTATTGATCTATCAAACATTTTCATTTGTGAAAACTATTACTTCCATGTTGTAGGGAATAAAATTCTGTGCGATTTTGACTTTTGAAAATCTGAATTTCGATTTAAAATAAAGTTTTTATGGCCGAAACAAGTTTTTGCAAAAATCTGGATTTTGTTGCTGTTTGGAAGATCGGAATTCCGACGATATACCGAAGTATACCGACGGTATGCTGATTTTTGCATGAGAAATTTCTGCCATTAGGCCGAAATACCGCCGGTATACCGCTGATATGCCGTTTAAGGCTATTTTTGTCTGTTTTTGTCCGTTTCTGCCCATTTTTGTCCATTTTTTATATTGTTTTCGACGATAATAATTTCTTAACATGATTAGATGATCTTACTTATTTAGAGAATGATTGTACATCCTATATACACTTGACACAGCACATGTTCAATCATTTTTCTATGAAATGTACTTAACTTTAATTATTCTTTCCCACACGCCATGATATGTCTTTTGATAGATTCTTTCTTACAAGTTATGATAATTGTTGCCATGCCTTATTTGCTTACAAGATAGTGGCCCGTCGTGGAGCACCCATATTATATGTCTTCTTTGCTTACTAGATATTGACCCGTCGTGGTGCACTCTTGTACATGTCCTTCTTTGCTTACATGATAGTGGTCTGTCATGGCGCATTCCCTACAGTGGCTCGTCGTAGCGCACTCCTAGCTTCTAGTTTATTATATTTTCTTGTTGTGGCTTGTTATAATACACATTCTTGCTTTTTGTCCAGTCTCGCATGTCTCATGTCTAGGATGGATTCTGCGGAATGCCACATCCAGAATCCATCAAGAAAATGTTAAGGTCTAAACAACTAGCTTGATTATTTAGATCATTGAGGATTTCCCAGTTACCTGTTGCCCCTTTTGTCACGCCCCGATCCGTAGAGTCATTTATTCACATATTTTATCTCTTGGAACAGATCGTCCTCACTTGGGCATGATGCCGTACAAGTTTGTTATTGCACTTGTACAAGGCAAAGATGGTACATAATTGATTATCTTCAAATAGAAAAACATCGTAGCGGCAGAAGCAGATGAATTGAAGTTAATGAGGATAATCTCTCTCATTGAATAGAAATACATCACTACTTTATAGCAGCGGAGATAAAAGGATAACTTGAAGTCATACGGAGATATATAAAACTTTATTCTCTTTATTGATAATTGAAGAAGATTACAAGACTTGTATTGAAGTATAATGCTTGCAACAAATATCACGTTACATTGAGAGCCAACTGAACAATGCTACAAAGCTTACATTTGATACTTGGATAGATTGGATTACAACTCGATATACCGACTTGGCTTACAACTCACTGGTACAACTGATTACAATGCTCCATACATTATGACTTTTATAAACAGAAGACATCATCTAGTACAAGGAGAGCTTCTGTATGCCCAACAATCTTCGATGCTGCGGGACCAATCAAGCCAATCATCGTGTGCAGAATATCCCAAGCACGAACACCTGCCCACAAAATATGGGTCAGCACATCATCTATGTACTGGTGAGCAGAATCCAACCCACTCGCCTAACCAACATTTATGTAACCATTTAAGCAGCAATTATTAGAATGATCTTTCTATTTGGGAACTAGCACCAGTTTACAGTTCATGGGCAATATTCATAGTGAAACAAGTAAACATATTCTTAGCAATAATCATGTGGACGTATTATTAAAGAATTCTTGGTGTTATCATGGAAAGACATCATTGAGGCATCGTTAACATTCACATCTTAAACATGTTATGACAATTCTCACTTCAAGCATCACTTAGCATGTATGTTATGTTTGAGCAATGTTTCATAGCATGGCATCTTTCTAGCATACTGAAATTAACATGTTAAGCAGGTTCTCATATTGAAAGGCTACAACACAGCATCATTTATTTGGCACATTAAGCATGCAAGTTAAACCAACACATATATAGAGTATATCACATTTAAGTGATTTTTTACCGATAGCCAACTCCTTCGTACCTGCATCAAATACAGGTTAACTGTTATACTTACTCTGCTTGTATAAAACATTCATTAGCGTGCATCCTTACAACATGATCATTGGTGTTAGTGCACCATTTTTAGACGTTTTCATATAGGACTTCGAAAGGTAATCGGCGTGCCATTCCACCAGGTTGCGAGCCCAAATGGAATGTCCCGATACTACGTACCCTTAAAGTACGTTTACACTTCCCCCATGATCGGATCGGTCCCCCTAACGTCCCGGGGTCCCGTCCGAGGAAGCAGTCACCCCCTTGTATACAAGTTGTCCCTGCCATGCGAATGCATGTCCGACTCGATCGTGATCATAAAACACATGGTGAAATATTGAAATAAGTAAAGGCAACAGTGCATCATTCAACTCATCCATGTCGTTTCCAATGACTCATCATTTTCAATATTTTACTTATTTTATTTGGTGATCTCGACGATCCCAAGCCTCATCATTTCTCATTCATTGCTACTTTGCAACAGTTCTCATTACGTTCCTTCTAAGGAGGAACAAACAACATTCATTCATTTTAAAGGGACCTGTAGCATTTTATTCATTTCATAGGAACAATAGCATATTCAATTCATTTCTCATGTACCATTCATGCAGCATCTCATTATTCAAGTGATTCATTCATTTCATCAACGTTAAGCATGAGGGACATTCTCAATTCATTCTCAGGCATCAAGTTATATTAGCAGTTCGAATGTTATTCGTTCAGCAGTTCAATATTCATGTCTTATTCATTTCAATGATTCCCAGCATAGACATCTCTATTGATTTAGCAACTAAAGCATCGCATCACAATTATTCAACATTCAAGGTAAGAGACATTAGGGACAAATTCATAGCATCACGTTATTCCACTTATTAAGCATGCAAGGATAAGGAGGAAGGAGGAAAGTTCTACTTGCCTCATATAACGGTCTTCCTGCTCTGATCACACTTATCTTCCAATGGACATAGCTCCACCTATGAGCCACGTTCCAACACTTAATCCGTCTAGCCAGCAAAGAGAGACTGCATCTGTCTCAACTCTCTTGATCTCTAACACAAGTCACGGTCCAATATTCTGATCCTATCCAATAAGCCAACTAAATGTCTCGCGCGGAGCGGGACATTACATAATATACCACTCAGAAAAAGTTTCATCCTCGAAAATTAAGAGAACAACTCATCTTACCAATTTACTTAGCCATAACAAGTTACTCATTCAGCTTCAATTCAATATTCATTTTAGCCCACTTGGTCATCTCAAAATAGCTATCCAATTATACCATTTTAATCCATCAACGATTCGATCTGTCTACCTCTTTTTCAATTACTTGTAACTTCTTATTGATTCACAAACATTTTTCTTGCATTTCTATCTTGGTCGCAACGTATCACCTCATTTGGATCCATACACATATTTTAGGCGTCCCCAAAACATATGCATTTCAGCCAAAGTCCGTGCTAGTGCGATAAATTCTTCCCATAATGTTATCTCAGTCACAACCTATCACTTTGCCTGGATCCATACACATATTTTAGGCATCCCCAAAACATATGTACTTCAGCCAACTTTCATGTTAGTGCGATTCGATCAGCCACGATATAACTCTCTTTTCCAAATCTGACTTAGCATCATTTCAATTGACTTTTTACTTTATTCACTTGCCACAATCGCTATCTTCCAGGCCACAACACTTAACATCATGGACAACTCAGGTAAGCTCTCTATCCAAGCATAATATTTCTAACATTCGGTCGAGGGTCTAACTTAGAGTCAATCATATCAAGAGTTCACAACATGCATTCATATTCCTTCCCAAATCCAACAATATTACTCATCGAGATAATTCATCTTTTCTAAAAGATACAATCCAATATCACCCACTATCGATTACCCGAGTCAGGGTATAATTCTATGCAACAGTCAAGGTTAATCCAGCTACCCGACTATAGATACTGATCCAACATTCCCATCATGAGTAGTCAATTCCATCTCATGGAATAATTCACTACTCGATACATACAACTCAAATCTCATCCCACGATTCTAGTTCCCGCTATAGGCCGACACATAATCCTAAAGGGTCAAACATCTCTAAGGTTCATATTGAAACATGTACTTACAACATATCATCTTAGGTCATACTCATCACCATCTCTCGTTCAATACCAAAAGGTTATCCTACGGTCGCCAATGGTCACCCTACTATTCGGTCAAGTCTCTATGGTTAGTTATACCGACAGCTAAACCTAATCTTTCAGGTGACTCCCCTAGAGTGGACCGCTACTAGGGATCATACAAATTTCTCATTCTCAGGCCAACAGGAAACCGACAGTTCGAGGCAGCTCTACCCAAACCTATGGGATTCATCTCAGTTTGAACAACTAATCACCATTGTCAGTTATGCCAACAACTGGTCATGCAGCCCACGGTCGCTAGGATCAAGTCTATCTATCCAAGGTTTCCTCAAGAAAATAATTCCCACAGAGGCTCATTCTAGACTTACCCAACGATCGACTAAGATCGATCTATAAACATTACGGTCAATCCCAACCCGACATACGATTATCATCGTTCTAATAATCCATCAAGTAAATTGCCAACGATTCACTTTCTATTTCAAATTCCTTTGTACCCACACGAACACATAAGCCAAGGCTAACTATTCAAGGGTCATCAATTCTGATAGTCTTAACATGACTATGGAATCATTCTATTCGGTTATATGACAAAGTCAAACCACTAAGTCATAAGCCAGCAAACTATACTCCAACCAACAGTCACATATAGCGATATTATCCAACATGTTTGCAATTTCTCAATCCCATTCGTTTCATCAATCATCAAAGTATCTTACGGGCATTCTTAAATCTCATACAGCAAGGGTCGAGTAGTCTATACCATTCGATCCGACAATTTATGTATCACTTAACCATCCTCTAGGCAACACCAGTATTCAGAGTCACTACTTTTTATTCTAGTGCAATTCAATTCCTCAGCACACATGCACATATGCAACAACTATCCTTTGGTGATTAAGATGGATTAACATCTATTACACCTTAGGGTCAAGGTACAGATTTCTAATATTCTTTTGGTTCACCGATAATATTTCCAAAACTTTCAGCTTAGCAACCAACTTT
This sequence comes from Iris pallida, assembly GCA_029216955.1. Classification (NCBI taxonomy): domain Eukaryota; kingdom Viridiplantae; phylum Streptophyta; class Magnoliopsida; order Asparagales; family Iridaceae; genus Iris; species Iris pallida. Next base: position 10,645,718 of record JANAVB010031219.1, read on the forward strand.
GTATTAGCCACATATGATTTGCATCAAACCAATCGAAGTCAACATTCAAATGTTCTAAGCCACAACATTCTCTAGCCGAATCCATTTACCCATACCATGCTAACTGTCTTACTAGTCTGAGTCATCACTCGATTAAACAATTTCTAGCCAAGCCACCCGTTACAATTTTTAGAAAATCTTGCTGCCCAGCATAACATCACTGTCAAGGGACACCCGAATTCATCTAGCAACAATGCATGACTCCCAGCTAAGTCTCGACAATACCCAGTACCCATAGATAGTCTCATTGCTATCCTATGGAAAGGGTCAACAAATATCTCGTTCTTGAGGTTGTAGAGGCAATATACCACTCAGAAACGAAGCCATCCTTAAACGATACCAACCCAATTCTATTCTGGGCATTCGTGATCTATAATGATCACAACACTTAGCCAACATCTCGGGGTCTTAATATCACAAGCCAACATTCTTAGGGTCTCAAAAGTACTAGCCATCACCCATGAATCAACTCATCTGTTCTGTTGAACTCATCCATAAAATGTTTCATTCCCAATTCTTTCCCAACATCATATGCAATTCACAACTTGTTACAGCATACATAGCCACTTTTTTTTATTCCCACATTCCAAATAATATTCCCAATATAGCATACTATGGCATCGAGTCATTGTTGGGTTATTTGTGTCCAAACCAACAATAATCATTCGTTTAGGGGCATCACAATGTATATAGACTTATTGTATGGAACATCCAATGAGCAGCCAAGAGGGTCAATAAACTTTCAAACACAAACAACATAAGATGATTACAGAATAATAACAACATAATCGCGGAAGCAATCTTTGATTTACTCGCGAAAGCAACGTTGAGTGATCGCAGAAGCAACTTTGGTTAATCGTGATGCAACTTTGATTTAAAATGAATCAAAGAAGAGACCAAGGACGTAAAGCCGTGCTCTGATACCAATTTGTCACGCCCCGATCCGTAGAGTCATTTATTCACATATTTTATCACTTGGAATCGATCGTCCTCGCTTGGGCGTGATGCCGTACAAGTCTGGTATTGCACTTGTACAAGGCAAAGATGGTACATAATTGATTATCTTCAAATAGGAACACATCGTAGCGACAGAAGCAGATGAATTAAAGTTAATAAGGATAATTTCTCTCATTGAATAGAAATACATCACTACTTTATAGCAGCAGAGATAAAAGGATAACTTGAAGTCACACATAGATATATAAAATATTATTCTCTTTATTGATAATTAAAGAAGAGTACAAGACTTGTATTGAAGTACAATGCTTACAACAAATCTCACATTACATTGAGAGCGAACTGAACAATGCTACAAAGCTTACATTTGATACTTGGATACATTGGATTACAACTCGATATACCGACTTGGCTTATAACTCACTGGTATAACTGATTACAATATTCCATACATTATGTCCTTTATAAACCGAAGACATCATCTTGTACAAGGAGAGCTTTTGTATGCCCAACAATCTTCGATGCCGCAGAACCAATCAAGCCAATCATCGTGTGTAGAACATCCCAAGCACGAACACCTGCCCCAAAACGTGGGTCAGCACATCATCTATGTACTAGCGAGCAGAATCCAACCCACTCGCCTAACCAACATTTATGTAACTATTTAAGCCGCATTTATTAGAATGATCTTTCTATTTGGGACCTAGCATCAGTTTACAGTTCATGGGCAATATTCATAGTGAAATATGTAAACATATTCTTAGCAATAATCATGTGGACGTATCATTAAAGCATTCTTGGTGTTATCATGCAAAGACATCATTGAGGTATCGTTAACATTCACATCTTAAACATGTTATGATAATTCTCACTTCAAGCATCACTTAGCATGTATGTTATGTTTATGCAATGTTTCATAGCAAGGCATCTTTCTAGCATACTGAACTTAACATGTTAAGCAGGATCTTATATTGAAAGGCTACAACACAGCATCATTTATTTGGCACGTTAAGCACGCAAGTTAAACCAACACATATATAGAGTATATCACATTTAAGTGATTTCTTACCGATAGCCAACTTCCTCGTACCTGTATCAAATACAGGTTAACTGTTACACTTACTCTGCCTGCATAAAACATTCATTAGCGTGCATCCTTACAACATGATCATTGGTGTTAGTGCATTATTTTTAGACGTTGCCATATAGGACTTCGAAAGGTAATCGACACACCATTCCACCAGGTTTCGAGCCTGAATGGAATGTCCCGATACCACGTACCCTTAAAGTACGTTTACACTTCCCCCATGGTCAGATCGGTCCCCCTAACGTCCTGGGCTACCGTCCGAGGAAGCAGTCACCCCCTTGTATACAATTTGTCCCTGACCATGCAAATGCGTGTCCGACTCGATCATGATCATAAAATACATGGTGAAATATTAAAATAAGTAAAGGCAACAGTGCATCATTCAACTCATCCATGTCGTTTCCAACGACTCATCATTTTCAATATTTCTCTTATTTTACTTGGTGATCTCGACGATCCCAAGCCTCATCATTTCTCATTCATTTCTATATTGCAACATTTCTTATTACGTTCCTTCTAAGGTGGAACAAACAACATTCATTCATTTCAAAGGGACCTGTAGCATTTCATTCATTTCATAGGAACAATAGTATATTTAATTCATTTCTCATGTACCATTCACGCAGCATCTCATTATTCAAGTGATTCATTCATTTCATCAACATTAAGCATGAGGGACATTCTCAATTCATTCTCAGGCATCAAGTTACATTAGCAGTTCGAGTGTTATTCGTTCAGCAGTTCAATATTCTTGTCTTATTCGTTTCAACGATTCCCGGCATAGACATCTCTATTGATTTAGCAACTAAAGCATCGCATCATAATTATTCAACATTCAAGGTAAGAGACATTAGGGACAAATTCATAGCATTATGTTATTCCATTTATTAAGCATGCAGGAATAAGAAGGAAGGAGGACAGTTCTACTTGCCTCGCATAACGATCTTCCTGTTCCGATCATACTTATCTTCCAATGGACATAGCTCCACCGATGAGCCACGTTCCAACACTTAATCCGTCTAGCCAGCAAAGAGAGACTGCATCAGTCTCAACTCTCTTGATCTCCAACACAAGTCATGGTCCAACATTCTGATCCCATCCAACAAGCCAACTAAATGCCTCGTGCGGAGCGGGGGCATTACACCTTTGGTCTTGGTTTTATATATATATCCATGGGACTTGGAGCTATCTATCATGATGAGCACACTTCCAACGTACCGTCCAGTGCTGCACCGGGTATATTTGTCTCCTGGGCGATGTAACCACTATTATAGGATATATTTGTCTCCCGGGCGATGTTTCCACTATATACCATTGCATCCTGGGCTTGGATCATTCAGGTTGTAGCAGGCGGGTAACTGGGCTTGGATTTCTCAAACTTGCATTTGTTAGTAATTAGGATTGTGATAACCCTAGTTAGCTAATGTATAAAATCGTACTCATTTCTTGGCCATGTTGGTTGTATGGTGTCCAGTCTAGTCTAGTTTGTCTAGGCAGTGTCTGAATTTGTTTATTTCAGTACATCATTGTTATGCTTTACTTTTGTCAATAAATGATTAGAGACTAAGTTCTGTTCAGGAGAAGGGTTATAGCCCCGGTCCTTGTTTGGTTTACGGATTGTAACTTGGATTTCAGAATAGTTCCCAAGTCATCTTATCATTTGTCGTTCTATATAGTTACCTAACATGCTTACAAATCCCAGTTACCTAACATGCTTACATATCTCAGTTACCTAACATGTTTACATATCTCAGTTACCTAACATGCCTACATGTCCCAGTTACCTAACATGCTTACGTGTCCTAGTTACCTTACATGCTCATATGTCCCAGTTATCTAATATGCTTACATGTCCACAGTTTATATTATGTCACATGTCGTTTACTTTATGCTACATATTGCTTTACTTATTGTCTCTTTCTATTCTCGGGATAAGTGCATTTGTAGTGCACGAGTCTCGATTAGCACTTACTTACCTCTCTCTCTATCTGTTGTTTGGGTTAGTTATTGCTGATTTTAGTTCATAGTTTGGCTTCCTTTATGGTACTTGCTATAGCAATCTGACCCCACTGTTTTTGCATTGACCAGATTTAGTTGTGGAGCCCGAAGATCTTCCGTACCTTTCACTCGTTGGTGATTACCCGGAGCGCTAGAGTACTTGAGTAGGTTTTCTTCTTTTTGCCCACTAGTTATGTACATTATTCTTTTGAGGCTTTTCGCCACCGACCACTTGTTTAGCTCATGTTTGGACTTACATTTAGCCTACGGGCCTGAAATATGGTTTGCGTTATTCTAGACTATAGCTAGAGCTTATCATGTATGACTATTACTCTTGCTAGTTCTTCACTTTGTATTACTAGCTTTATGATCATCCATGTATATATAGTTTGGGATGCTTTACTATTTTATTTCTGATGATCATACTTCTTGTACTTTGCATCTTTGCTTGTTATTGAGATACCTAGGATTTCTTGACCTAGGATCGACTGTTGGTTTGTAGTAGTGACCCCCATGTCTATACAGCTTATACGTTATTTCGGAGTACTGGAGTACTTTGGTATACGTAGCTGGCCTAGTCCGTCCCTACTTGCCAGTATTCTGTTTCTGGGGCGTGACAATATTGCATGGTTAAGATCAATTGGGACAGAAATGGTCATCTATGGTTTATTCTAAGGGAAAAAACATGTCAAACTTTTGGTGTATTTGAAATAGAGTACAGAAAGGTATTTTTGTACGGGGCATGTATGTCATGCGTGAGCTTGACTGGTATAGTTCAAAAGTGTAAAATTTTTTGGAAGGTAAAAGCCATTGTTGTGCTCTAAATATCAAAGTCACGGTATAGTTATCAAATGATACGGATAGAAGAGGACTCCGTGAATCCTTCTTTTATTATTTCAATTGGAACCATTCTATCCCAATCAGTTGCTAATTCTTAGAGGGGCGTGCCTATTGTCACGCCCCAGTACCGAAATATAGGAACAAACGTCGGCCAGCTACACCGTATAAGGTACGAAGACGTTATATGGAGATGACGGCTGTCAATCCTGCTGGGTATCCTAGCATGCAATTATTCTATGGCCTAAATCCGATCTCATATCCACAGGCAATAACAATAAAATAACTACAAGAGAGATAATCATATGGAAAGCGGAAATACTCATATGAAAATCAGAAAATCTACAGTACCAGATAATAATGTAGATGAGTATACCTTCCTACAGTTTCTAGCATGGTCAGGAACTGAAGCACATTCCCCCAAGTCAAGTCTGGAAGTTCCACATGGTTGATCACAGGCAATCTAGGAACAATCCAGGGTTGGTCAGGCCAACCGTCGCAAGTACCAGAAAGGAAGGCTCAAGGACGGGCGAAGAAAAGCCAGCAGGATAAAATATGACAGGAACAACATATATAAACTGTAAAAGAGGGTAAGGATCGTGCAGTACCAACGCATGATAACAATCCATAACTAATGTAGCTAAATAACCAACAATCAACACAATCTTCCTAACATCAAATAATACCTACATCGCCAACCAGAACTCGTAGTCTGTCATCGGAACAGTAATCCACCCCTATATCATACAAGAACAAGGGAATGAATTACCGCGCCGGGGTAGCATTACGGGCCATCCAGCTTAGCAAGCAGTAACCCGTACAATTTATAAGAATAAGCGGCCACTCAAATGTCTATGGCTATTTAGGTGGAGGCTGGGTTACCCCAACAATGCAAGTATAGGAAATTCTCAGATCGTGCCATCCCAGCAGGGCTAGCGAGGCTAAGTATAACTGGTACTGGATAAGCACCGGTCCCTCGTAAGACCACCGGGCTATGTATGTCAACATCGGTCCCTCGTAAGGCCCCTGTGCTGAGCATGCCATGTATATAATGTATAGTCTATAAAGTAGACAGATATTTCCATCCACTAGTGCGAACGGTATCAATATCCGTGATGGCTAACCTACAAATCATGACTAATGTCTGTATTAAGGCTAGTATTGCACGATCTTGGGATTCCGTTCCCTCCCAATGCTTCTACCAGTTTATGTTACCTAGATTATCCATACGTTTATCCGGAATCACATGTCATGGTCACATGATCATCCTCCTAGATATCGTACCTCAGTACGAGAATGTTAAGTAAGAATCAACCTCGGCACCTATAGTCCCAGTTGTGATCCATCCTTAGTGTTATGCAACATGTAAGCAAGCAATCCTGACCACGCTAAGACTATAGGCCAACTACCAGATACCCGTGCAGGTAATCATAGATATAATCAAGGGGATAACACCTCAAAGTGCTGCTGCCAAGGAGCACCTTAGTGCAAAGTCACGGCCAGTACCTCAAGGGGTAAACTGGACTTTTAGCACGGATACAAGTAGTCATGTCGAGGACAAGGTCAAATATGTCAGTCACATGAAATCATCTGCCCACATCGTGGCATGGATATCAGGTCAAGTACGGGGTCGGGATCTCGACTAGAATAGCATCTCAAGCACACATGGGAGCCTACAGGTCTAATCATCAAGTCGGTCTATCCACCGGATCAATCAATCAATAATCTTTACATCTACGATGGAAGAAATATCATGCCAAGAAAGACAATCACCAGATACTAAGCCAATCACCAAAATCAATGTTCGGCCCTCTAGCTCACATGAATGTTCTGAATTACTGATCACAAGCTATCAGAAAACAAGTATCTCAACTACCAAGATATAGCAATCCAACCAGGTTCTGGGCACTTGGGAAGTCGAGTAAAAATCATATAATCATACCCTCGATATCCTTCTCGTTCAGTGAAATATTCACACAATCATCAAAATCCAGGAATCCACATAGTCATATCTAATCAAATTAGAACATCATCAAAAGAACACTATCCAAGAATCCATATGAGTCTATCAATCAATATCTCGAGATCATACTCTTCATAATACTCAATCCTCAGAGATATCCAAAAAATTATAAATCCCGATACATAGAAAAACTATCAGTCCTAGCTGGCTAGACTAGGATAACTCCTAGGAAGAATAGTCGGGGGGACAAGAGTCTATTAATTATGTTGCCAAAAAATGGCAAGGATTGCATCAACCGCTGTGAAGCAGATTCACAACCCTTAAACCAAACAAGGACCAGGGTTGCAGACTGTCTCCCGAGTGGAACCGCGCTCCTTACGCTATCCGACAGACAAGTCATGTCAAGTAACTATGCGACTAATCTAGTCATGAGTCTACCTAGTAGGTACTGAGATCAGGTAATATTATACTACAATAGACGTGCACGAGTCTGGTTCAGCAACCAAAGGAACGGTTCTGCCCAAATCTTCGAACCAAATTTCCGACCGAGAATTTTGGAAAAATTTGACAGTGTCTCCTTTGTATTCTGGACGGGAGCACCCAGCGAATTGGGGCTAAATCCACTCGGCACAACCCGCCGCAGAATCACAGGTTGAGAACACTAAGTCACCGCTTCCAACAGCGCTACAATGCGTACTGGAAACCAAACCATAGCCGATAACACTAAGTCTTGGCCTCCAGCAGCACTACGATGCGTTCTGGGTGCCAAACCAACACATGCAACAAGAATCGCCACGCAGGGCGCATCACAGACCCACAGTCATAATCCAAGCCACAAGTAGAGTCACAGACATAGTTAGCCAAAGTCGTTACCCGACCGCGAGTCGAATACGGGGCATATGGGGATAATCCATACTCGTGAGTTGGGCTCGTGTCCTCGGAGGAGTGGATGACCCGTCTGAGTTGTCCGATATGGCCTAACCCGGTATCGAACCAAGCTATCTTAAGTTATCATCATGGCAGTTCTACTACTACTCATGGTTAAACATTTACAATTACAATTAATTAAAATACAATAAAATCCAGGAGAGAGGACAAGAGCCATCGATGAGCAAGGGGTACTTGCCTAGAGGGCTCGGCTAGGTAAGCAAGTCTTCGGCGATCATGGTCCAAGCTAGCACGTCCATCGATGTCCTCGGAACACATAATAAACAATCATTAGCATTAAATAATAAATAATAGAGTAATCACAAGAGATGGCAGGATGATATACCGCGTAGGTCCCGTAAGCAGTGCAGAGATCTAGTACGGAAATTGAGGCACACAGATCGACACGGACACATAAATCGAGACGTACATGTTTAACGAGACGTATACGAGAATCAAGATGGTACGAAGATCGAGACAAACATGAGACACAATATGGACGTATATCGAGACATGCACGTAGATCCATATGGGTACGCAAACTGAGATGTATAGATAAATCGAGATGATGTAAGATATAATAAGGCACGCCCATCAATATGGCACGCTAATCGGTGTGTGCACATAAATCGAGATGGGGCGAGACTCAAGGAAACATGCAATTCAATACGGCACACAAATCGGCATGTGCACGAAATTAATTTGTCATGAAGTCCAAAATAGTACACAAATCGGTACGGCATGCAAATCAGTACGTGCACGCAAATCGAAACGACACAGGTTACGAGGTAGGCATAAAGGCCAAGAAACAATAATCGAGACAAGGCACAAATCGAGGTAGCACGTTGCCCGAGGCAGCATGGGGCTCGAGGCATCCTGCTGCCCAAGGCAGCATGTGAACCGAGGTAGTACGAAAACCGAAAGTGATATGTACACCGAGGTGCACACATCCTGAGAGGCACAAAGAACGACGGAGAATACCAAATTAGGGTGCGCTACTCAAGACAGCGCACTGCACGAGGCAGCACACGGCCCGAAATGGCACGAAGCTTGAGGCTGTACGTCGCTCGAGCAGTACGGGGCCCAAGACGTCTCGCTACTCGAGACTGGCACATCGCTCGCGGCGGACGAACAACGATCGTACTGGACGTCGGGAAGAATTAGAAAGAAGGGGGCGGTGAAGCTGCCGGTGAAGCCCTGGCCAGGTCAGGCCGGCCTTACAGCGGAGGAAGTACAGACATAGAAAGGGGGAAGCCAGAGGAGAACCTACGGCGATGCAGCCAGGTCAGACGGAGGGAATCGGACGTGGGTCGGCTGCCAGCGGAGAGAAACAAGAGGGACGGATGGAGAATGTGGTACTGGCCACGGGGATGGTGGCGGTCGACGGCGACGATAATGGTGGTGGTGAAGGTGGTGCTGGCAGTAGTGGTGAAGAGGGTGGCCGTGACGGAGCTGGGAGTGGCGTTGATGGCCATGGGGGTGGGAGCTGATGGCGATGCTGGTAGTGAGGGGAGCAATGATGGTGGTGGCCGTGGGGATCTTGGGGGAGGAGAACGAGGGGGGAAGATGGAAGTGGCGACGGCGGTCGATTGGTGGCCGCAGGAGAGGTGGACCGCGGTGCTCGAGAAGAGTGGGAGAGAGAGCAGAGAGATCTTGAGGAGGAGGGTGAAGGCCGAGCGGGAGAGGGAAATGAGGAGAGAGAGAAGGTGGATGCGAAGAGAGAGAGAGAGCAGAGAGAGAGAGAAAGAGAACGAGCTGGGGGGTTGTTCTCCACTGAGGAGAAAAGAAAGATGAGGGGAGTAAGTGAGAGTGGGTGAGAGAGATATGAGGGTTAGGTTTTAGATATTTTAGGGGAATGGGGTAGATGTAGGAATTATAATAATAAAATTGAGGATAAAATTCACCTCCAAGAAAATAATAATAAAATTTTAAGAATACCCAAATTTAAAATCCTCAAATAAAGGAATACACTCATATACCTATTTTCAAAATAGGGATTTGACATCTACACCCTTCAGAAATTCCGTTCTCGATATTGATACTAAGACACGGTTCTATAATGGTACAAAATTTGAAAAATTATGGTTGCGATCTTCTACCGCGGTTATCTAAAAGTATAAGCAAAAAGAGATAAAATGTAATACGAAGGTCGTATCGTAACTTTCCAACCAGATGGAAGGACAGTTACGAATGGCATCACATTCTAAGATGTAGAATATGCTAAGCTCAAGGTTCTACCCCACTCGTAGAAATTGGTCAATTGTAGAAAACACATTAATAGGACTTCTAAGAGGGTCAATTTTTAAAGAGACGTTTGAGAATATGATCATAATTATGGGTTCTATGGGAAGCCTAGGTATTGCTCACTTAATATTGCCTATATATTGACCATGTTTCATCAAGACAGTAGGAAGATCTTAGTCAACCATAACCAAAAATAAGTTGGTACAGTAGGATTCCATTCATCTCATAACATAGGCTACAAGAGATATGGTTAGAACATTTATGGAAGGAGAATTAGTGGACCAAGAGATGGGGACTACATAATAGGTGTAAGGATCTATTTCATCAAATTTGGTTTTTATAGCCCAAATATGGCGATATGCAAGGATGGGTTTAACTAGGTCTTAATGGATTCCCTAATTAGACATCGATCTTTGATTGAATGAATCATTGGTTTTAATCTATATTGACTGGACGAGGTGTCATAAAATCAATCTAAGCCATTCCTAGTAGGTTAGGGTAATCTTATATAGGTTCCAAGTCAAGTGGTCGGGCTAATTTTCAGTCGGGTTGGTTAACAAGGTTCCTAAAGCTCAAAAATGCATCTTTTGTGACTTTTGTGTTTAAGTAGCACAAGAAAAATCAATTGAGTAGCACACTAGTGACATGTGCGTAGTGGACTTCGAGTAGATCACAACTATATATTGGGCTACAAGGTTTGGGTCAAGGTTGAGTCTCTAATTGTAGTCAGAAAGTATATCGGTATTATGGTATGGGTTAGAGTTTAGCCTTTTTGTCCTTAAAGTCATATCATAAAAATAGTGTATAAGGGGACGTGATTGAGTGGAATATGATATGCCTACATGAAGGTGGACTCGTCTAGGTCTTGCACATAAAATTTGTTGGAAGGTAGCAGCTGGTCTCGTGCTCCGAATATCAATGTCACGGTCGGGGACCCCAAATGATCTAAATAGAAAGTGGAGATATTGTACCGGGTTTTAGGATCTACAAGAGCTTGCAATCTATTCACTCCAGAAACTAAGATAGGGTTTTAGGATTTATGAGGTTAGAAAATTTTCCAAAGTAGTGATATTGTACCTCGACTCATGGTTATAAAAGAATATTACACGACATACTGGAGAATGGGATATGGTAGATATGAAAAATCGTTCTCCGATTACAGATGGATGGAAAAACGATTGTTTATATATAGCTTTCATGGCTATAGGTGGTATGGCGAGCTAGGGGGACATTCTGCGTCAATCTTTCCTCAAATACAAGTATTTTTTTCTGAAATAAGTAAAGGCAAAAACAATAAGGATTTCAAGTGGAGGGAAATTGAATGCAAATACAGGCTTCGAACGCGATTGAATAATTCAAGGAGAGTTGTCAAGACAGTTGTGGATGAGATCCTAAACACACTTATATCTCAATCCACATGGGATAATCATATGAAAAGTGAACCAAGTGTACTAAGGTTGATCAGATCATAATATACTGATTCTAATTAGACAATATGTTAGTGGACGTCCCCAATAAACATACGTCCTGAACAAGCTCGATAAAGAATAAGCTTGCAAAACTAGGCTATAATAGCGGTGTTAGTCAAGTCCAAAATATAAGTACGCGAGATTTATGATTGAAAGAAGGCACAAGTAGTTCAAGTTCCTTGAGAATTTAATCCCTATCTGGTGTTCATGCTTATACAGTCATCCTACTGTTTTCTTATCTAAGTCCTTGGTCGACCAATAGGTTAGGGACCTCTAAACTCTATGGTCCAGGTAAACTTATTAGTGTCAATCAAATACCTCGTTAATAGGTCATAAGGGCAACGAGATGCTAGGTTTGGAAGGCATGCTACCCAACTTATAATTTTTTTACTAGTATTAGTTTTGAATCAATAGGACATATAGGTCATTTTAATACCTCTATAGTATCCAAAATTATAACCATGTCTGAAGTCATTTTACTGAGAATTTATGTCTCACCAGTGTATACTTGGCTGTAGTAAATCCTTGGTTTCGTGACTCAAATATGATATGACATCGAAGAATTTATTAACTCCATCTAATATTGACACAAGGGTAACTAAGATCAAAAGAGGACAACTAAGACATAGTTTTAGCAATATTTGATAACCTACGTTTCTTTGAAATAATTTCAACTTTAGGGGTTGTGCCTTGCCAGTACGCTGCTGGCTACAGTGAACCCACAGTCTCCATAATTCAAATATATGGCGACGGTGTACTACTGTCTTGCCGTTATGAGTCAACGAATATTCTTCCAACTATATCCCTAAAATTCAAAGGAGCTTCTAGAGATTCAAATAAGTTGACTATAATAGAAAAGCGTAAGTATCTATCCTTGAAGTAAAAGTATTAATTTGAAAATCAAATGATCGATTAGGTATCAATTTTGAAAACTAAGCGATCGACTAGGAGAACGATCGATTTCCAATTCTCTATTTCTTTCATACTCAAGGATTGAAGGACAACATAAAACAAAACTGACTTAGGATTACTAGATGGATAACTGGGTCATGTTAGGCTCAAAAGTCAACAGGGAAAATAGAATATTGACTTTTTAGAAAATAAATTTCTTATAGAAACAAATAAGTGAGACAGATTGGATAGGAAAGATAACTCGAACCTATCCCAGGGTGATCAAGGTGGGAGAAGTGTAAGTATCTGTCCTATAAGTCTCAATCCCTAAAATAAAAGATTGATCAGGAAGGAAATAACTGAAGACAAGAAAAGTACAAATATTTTAATCTCTATTTCATGTGTATTCAAATGATCGAGGAAAAACTTTGAATCAAAACTAACTCGAGATTCGTATATGGATAATAGAATCAGAAATTATAAAATAATTTTTTATGGCAAAATAGGAATCAAATAGGCAATTCGGACTATGATATGAGGATGATATCTAATGAGGGCAAAGAGAAAGAATTGAAAAATTTATCAAGGTTAGATCATAAATTCTAGGAAGGCCTAACTTACCAAGAGAATAGTCTATCCACAATGGGTCATATTGTCATATCAAAATGTAATAGTGTATCTATGGAGATCTGTCCAGCTATCTAAATTTCATAACTCCTTATCTATATTGCTTGGCCTATATAGCAACCTTAACTACCCAACGGTCAATTTGAATAATGGACTCCTAGTCCTAATCATTCTCTTAAATCAAATTAACCCCAACTTGTGAATGAGCATTTCCTAGTCGCTGGCTCGCAATAGTACAACTAACTAAAGTACTATCACGAGTTCGTATGATTTACGAAAATAGACCTGCATGGGCCACCATAAAATCTTGTCATGACCTGCACCTGCTTTTTGGGATACGAGTGCGTGTCCAAGCCAGCCTACGCCGCAGTGTTTGCGGTAGAATGTTGTCTAGACCATAATGCTCAGAAACTACAATAATTGCTCATTCACTATAAACCCCCAGAAATTAAAAAATATTTTTTATTATTTATTTGCTATTAAATTGATATTTTGTATATAAGTCATTTTTATGATATTCACTAGACTTTCTGTCGACCAATAAACATAGAAGTATTCATATATTTTTATACATAAATGTGTATATAAATTAAGAATATAAATAAGCTACAGTAATTATGGTATAGGAATTTAGTATATATGGTCATAAATATACATATGTAGATTGTTTAAAAATATTACATATAGCATAATAATGGTAAAAGGAATTTTAATCAAATCGAATTCATGCATGCACGTCGAATCTGTACATGCTCCTATAGTAAATCTTTTCTCTATATATTATTATGGGGAGAGGGAGAGAGAGAAAAAGATAGAAAATAGAGAGATATATATATAGAGAGAGAGAGAGAGAGCATATCTCTTATTAACAACTTTCACATAAACCCACATCCCTGTCCTCTCTTAAACTGATAAAGCAAGACATCCTTTCTGCTATACAAACTGAGGGATTACATTTAATTTTGAAAACAAATCCTTATCTCTATTAGCTAACAGATTCAAACTCTCCTCATCAAGTATATGTTCATTTATTCCATACATGCAGATATACATGGAAGAAACCGTATCTTATTCATATTCAACTACCGCCTCTTTTTCCAATTCTTAGATAGACTCAACTTTATCAAGTGCATTTAGGGTATATAAATATGTCTGCCTCATCTTCAGTAGAAAAGAAATATATACATATAGCAGAAACCCAACCCCCGAGTCCATCTTCCTCTCTCCAACTTTTCTATTGTCGTCGGCTTCATCTGGATGTCGACGATTGGCGAACAAACACCTACAACTCACGCGAACACTTCTTCCCTTTCCTTGGTGCACTAGGCCGTGCGTACGCCAACCGATCCGCTGTTGTCGACATTTTCTCGTCGACCACTCAAAGGCTCGCATGATCCGACGGACTGCCGAATTCGCGCTGCATCCGCCAACGTGATCTGCTCTCGAAGCTCTCCACTAGGCACATACAGTCTGGAATCGTGCCTCAATATGCCATCCTCTGTAATGACAAACTCCTTATCCACCAATCCTGCTCGAACCTGCTCTCGGATGTACCGCAGAGTAACATCGTCGAACTGAGCTGACTTGATCCTCTCCATCAAGTCTGACTGAATCCGAAGGCCCCATATCTGCATCTGAACTCCTGGCACGATCACCTCGATCCCCAAGCTCTCCAAATCTGCTAACAAGTGACGATCCATTGTCGAACACATAGCTACCGGATACTTACTCAAGGCATCGGCAACTACGTTGGCCTTTCCTGGATGATACTGTAATAAAATATCTTCATCAACTCCAACCATTTGTGCTGCCTCATATTGAGCTCTTTCTGTGTAAACACATACTTCAAGCTCTTGTGGTCTGTGAAAATCTGTACACGCTCTCCGTATAGATAGTGCTTCCACAACTTAAGAGCAAAGATAACTGCCGCCAACTCCAAATCATGGGTAGGGTAGTTCTTCTCATGCAGACGTAATTGCCTAGATGCATAGGAAATCACCTTCCCATGCTACTGCAAGGCACAACCCAAACCCTTCCCTGAGGCGTCACTGTAGATAGTGAACCCGTCTGATCCTGATAGTAATGTCAAAATTGGGGTTGTCGTCAGTCGCTTCTTCAACTCATCAAAAGCAACCTGATACTCCTCTGACCAGATAAACTCTGCGTCCTTCTGGGTCATCCTAGTCAATGGCTCTACAATCCGGGAGAAATCCTGAACAAACCTCCTGTAGTATCCCGCCAATCCCAGAAAGCTCCTGATCTCTGCAACTGAACTCGGTGCTGTTCATGCCTCGACTGCTCTGATCTTCTTCGGGTCGACTGAGATCCCATCTTTGGTCATAACATGACCTAGGAAATCAACTCGATCCAAGAAGAACTCACACTTCGAGAGCTTGCCGTAAAGCTGCTCCTTCCTGAGAGTCTCCAGAACCACTCTCAAATGCTCTTCATGCTCCTCTGGGGTCTTCGAATACACCAAGATGTCATCGATGAACACAACCACGAACTTGTCCAAGTACTGGTGGAACACCTTATTTATCAAGTTTATGAACACCGTCGGGGCGTTAGTTAACCCAAACGGCGTCACCATGAACTCAAACTGGCCATACCGTGTCCTGAAAGCTGTCTTCGGAATATCCTCTTTCCTTCCCTTCACCTAATGATATCCTGACCTCAGATCAATTTTGGAGAATACCTTCGCTCCGCTCAACTGATCGAACAGATCATCGATCCTCGGCAGCGGGTACTTTTTCTTGATCGTGAGGTTGTTGAGTGCCCTGTAGTCGATACACATTTGTACCATTCCATCCTTCTTCAGTACAAAAAGTACTGGCGTACCCTATAGTGAAGAACTCGATCGAATGAAGCCCTTGTCCTGCAACTCATCCATCTGCTTCTTCAACTCTACAAGCTCACTGTTGTTCACTCTATAGACGTACTGAGATATCGGCTCTGCGCCAGGCACCAAGTCTAGAGAACTCTACATCTCTGTCCGAAGGTAATCCTGGCAACTCCTTCGAAAATACATCTATAAACTCAGCTATCAATGGATGTGGCACGCTCTGCTCCTCTGCTGAAACTTCACAGAAAACTCCGCTGCTCTGCGCTGCCTCCCACCTGGTGAACTCAAACTCTGACTCTCATGGCATTCTGAAAAGAACTCTACCACACCGACAATCTATACTGGCATGGTACCTGCTCAACCAATCCATACCGAGTACAATATCATAGTTCGGTAATGGCATTACGAGCAGACTCACATCCAAATCTCGGCCTTCCAAAACTACTCTTCGATTTTTACAAACATCACGGACTAGGATAATACCACCCCCAGTCGTGATCTTGCAAGTCCTAGGCAATGGTTCAGAAGAAAGCTGGTGTCTAATAGCAAATGATACAGACACAAAGCTAAGAGTCGATAAGAACAGAACCTGCTATAAGATCTTCTACTGGCTTGGACTCCTCAGCTGTTATGGCGAAAGCTCGCCCCTGCTGACCTCCTCTAGCCTGCTGCTGGTGCTGAATGAACTTCTGCTGCTGGGTCGGCAGTGGTCCTTTCTGCTGTACTATCGGGGCCTTGGCTCCTGCTTCCTGAGCTATACGTCCAGCAGCCATGGGACAATCCCTCAACTGATGCTCTGCTACACCACAAAGTAGGCACTTGCCGAGCATCTTCTTGTAATCATTCCATACATGCCCTGGCTTCTTGCAGAAGGTGCAACTGATGGTCTGCTGCTGTCTCGGTGCCAGCTGAAACTGTTTCTGCTGAAATGGCTTATGCTGATGCTGTTGCTGCTGAAAATGAGGCCTCTTGACTGGGCCCCCACTGCCACTGGCTCTATGTAAATCTCGACCTCTCTTCGTCTTCAGTTCCAGATCATCCTTCGCTGCCATAGCTTCCATCAAAATCTTCTCAAATATAGCATTCCTGTTGCTCTTGGTTAAGGACTTGACTTCCTTAACCAAGCCCTTCCTGAACCTCCTAGCCTTCGCTGTCTCGCTAAGGCCCTCTACAAATCTGCCCAGACGGCAGAACTCTCCGGCGTACTCCTCTACGGTCTGGTTCCCCTGAACCAGGTTCTCGAACTGCGTCTCCAAAGCGCCAAGTGCTGTGTCGGGGAAAAACTTCTCCTTGAAACGCTTCTTGAAAGCCTCCTAAGTCTGCCCCGTAGTACCAACCCTAGGGTCGGTCTGGTACCAAGTGCGGGCAAGGTCCTGCATCTGACTGCCCGTGGCTTCCACCTGGAGTCTAGCCGGTATCTCTGCGAGACGGAAGATCTCCTCTATATGCTCGATCCAGTCGTCGACATATAGGATACCCTCGGTTCCCTTGAAGTCTTGCAGTCGCATCTTCTGGAAGTCCTGAATGCCTAGAGTCCTCGGCTGGTATGGCTGGATCTGCCCTTCCTGTGGTTGGGCAGCCACCCTCTCTACTGCCACCATCTCTAACTTATGGGCATTGTTAATGTGCTGCCTCATCTCCTCTGCCTGGAGTCGCTAAGTCTCCATCATCTGCTGCATGAAGGCAAAGAACTGTACCGCATCAACTGTCCCATAGGGCGGTGGTGGTAGCATCTACTGAACTCCTAGGGCAGTCCTCGAAACCGGTGGAGAAGCACTCCTAAAAGTTAAAGACGGGCCCACCTAAGCTGGAACAAGAGGTACTGTGGTCCCTGGGTGCTGCTGAGTCAGGCAAAAAATGGCAGACCTCTCAGCGGTATCCCTAAGACCAGAGCGCTACGATCGTGTCTCCACCATCCTGAAGACAGATCAAACAAGGAATCAATTATTGAAAAAAAAGTAAAATCATCAAAGGAGTACAGTTTGTTTTCAAAAGAAGGCAATTAACAGCAAGAATTAGATAAGAGTTTTCCTAATGTGATTGAGTACCTTAACTTATATCCTATATCCTATTGCAGGCTGTAGTGATACTCTAGTTCGAGTACCACTTCGGAAATGCACTAGTTGCGACTGAGAGGATCTGTATGGGCCACCACTAAAAATGTGTCATGACCCATACCCGGTGTAAGGGCACGAGACGTGGGTACGTCTAGCCTACGCCGCAGTATCAACGGTAGAACGCTGTCCTAGGTCCAACATGTAACACAACCTAGAATATGCTCCGATTGGAGAATGATATATATATGGTACAACTCAATCATAATAACTAAGATAGAATAGGAGAAAGATAATCTCAACATAGAGTCACAATATGAATATAAATCCCGGTGTAAACCACACCATAATAAATCTCAATACAAACACAAAGTCTCATAACTAGATAATAATATCAGTCTAATCTAACTCATGGCAAGTCCTCAGCGACTACTGGATCCTGTTGAGGGTCTAGGTCACCTGTGTCAACTAGGCCTGATCCATAGTAAGTGTCGCAGCAATCCTCATCATCTGTAATATTTCAACAGGTCCAGTAAGGACAGGAACGAATACATATCTCTCTCACAGTTCATAACATGAAAGGAAATATGAAACAAGCTATAGAATAATATACATGAACTGCTGATAAAGAAATGAGACTGTAAAAGAAAACATGATATATGGAAATAGATATATACATGATATAATAAGAGAACTGAACTAACTACGTGATGTAGAGCATAATCGGGTTATGTAAACTGGCTTAGGTTATACATGACTTAAATCTAGTCTGGAGTTGCACATGAAAAGGGTGTAGATCACATAACCAAATAAATACTCCCCCTGCCCCAATCAGTACACAAGGATCTGTCCAGGTTATGTTATTGCATATGAAGGTAGTGCGTCACATGGATAGCTAGTCCTCATGCACACTGGGTTATACATGAAGGCTCACATGATCATGAGTGTACATAAATGTCACATGAGTATACATGAATAAGTACGAATACAATGAGTAGACGATGCACATGATAAAGTACATGAGCATAATATACTCGATGTATCCGAGGGGATAACATCGCATGAAGAGATCCATATAGTACTAATCCGTGATAATATCGTGACAGCAACAAGTAAACTAGTCTATAACATGTAAATATGTCCAAGCAAGAATAAAACGGTCAGAGAATGTACTCGCTTGACAATCTGAGCTGCTGATGAGGATGTGTAACTGAACTGGAGTGATGTAAACCTATTTAAAACAACCACAAGTCACAACAAGGTCTAACATATCATACGGAATGCCTACAATACAATTCTACATGATTCTAGGTCCTTCTAGGTCAAAGTCAATCCTTGGTCAACTCTGGTCAAACTTGGTCAACTCTAGTCAAACCTGGTCAACTGAAGGTCAACTAGTCCGTTTACTAATTTTTTAGGTCATACTCAAGTTTTCAAGTCATTCGGAGTTCGTTTGAGTCGATTTGGATCAAGTTTGACCCAAAGTTGACTTTTGTCAACTTGGTCAACTTGTCGGCCAATTCGACCAAACTAGACTCCTTATGATGATCCTAATCTGTCCAAACACTTCCTATAGTCATATCACAAGCAAACATCACAATACTTATATATATATATATCTGTTTGCCATGAAATATAAAAGAATAGAACAATTATCGGAGGACTGGACTTTTACTTCACAATACAAACTCGCTTGTACAAAGAAAGCCTAGGGACGAAAACCTAGGTACATCAATCTAAGTACAATTGTTTATTTTAGATTTTGGGGATGACGGTAGAGGCTCGAGAAAGCGTCGGCCGCTCTGCCTTACTCCTTGGACGATCGGATGTAGCTTTTTGGCTCTGTGGAAGAACTGCTTGGCGTTGACGGAGAAATACTCTCTCTTCAGGCTCTCTGGCTCTCTATGCATGTCTGTCTCTGTATCTCTCTCTCTGTGTATCTGTGTCTCTCTCTATCTCTGTATATGTCTCTCTGTATCTCTCTGTATGCGTGTGTCTTTTCGTAAGGGAATGGCACCTTGCTATTTATAAGAGTGGGGGACCTCATTAGGGTTTACAATGATTGCCCATTCTTGGAAGTCGGCGGCTAAGGATCATTAAATCTGAGCCGTTCATTTAAGATTTGAGTAATAAATATGATTGCATCAAATCATTTGTGGATAATTAATGCTGATTGACATAAATCCTCCTGATTTGTCATGCCAACCTCGGATTCCTCGACACGTGTCTTTAATTGGCTTATTCGCAAATGATCTGATTTGATCCTAATATTTTATTGGGATTTGCTGAAAGATTTCGATCAATCTGATGCCACGTACCCTGCTATCACGCCGCGTGTCTGAGCCGCAGGAAAGTTGGGCCGCATAAAGCTGGCCACATGTCCAGGCTGCCTAGAAGTGGCCTCCCCTTTGAACATTTGGGCCGCATAGTAGTGATTTGAGCCGCATGAGGCTGGTCTTCGTGAGCCGCAAGGGGCTGGTCTTCATGAGCCGCATGGGGCTGGCCTTCATGAGCCGCATGGGGCTGATCTTCGTGAGCCGCATGGGGATGGCCTTCATGAGCCGCATGGGGCTGGTCTTCGTGAGTCGCATGGGGCTGGCTTTCATGAGCCGCATGGAGCTAGTCTTCGTGAGCCGCATAGGACTGTCCACGTGTCAAGACCGCATGACAATTTTTGATTACGTCAGAGATTTTCTTCGCTTCCCGAGGAGTCCGTCATTATGAGGGAGTCATAATGATATCTTTGTGTCAGAACTGTCAGAGATGTCAGCCGTCAAGGCATTTAATATAATAAAGGACGAACGAGAGAGCTGTTTGTGTGCCACGTGGCTTCTCTTTGAGCCGCATAGGACTTTCTTGGGCCGCATAGATCCTTGATCCGTATGGATCCTTGAGCCGCATGACTTCTCTGAACCGCATGGGGCTCTCTGGCCGCATGAATCTTTTTTTATTATTTTCCATGGCTCTCTGGCCATGTATTCTTTGAAGCTCCATGTTAAATTCGAGCGGTATAGAGAATCCCCTTCTTTCCTTGCGCTTGTGAAGGATCCCATCTCGCAAGTTAAGGACACCTCGGTCAACCTTTGTACTCGTTTTGTGGGACTGGGTATCCCGAACACACTTGTGCGTAGGTATCATGTTTACAACTTTCCATCAGAGGCCCGCTTTAACAGTTAGCGGGGCGCTATGATGGTCAGAGGTTGGGACAGCTGACTGAGCTCGACGAGCCCGCGCTGCCCTAGACTTCTTCGACTTAGCACCCGAAGGTGCGTAGTAGGAAGAGTCCAAGTTGGAAGGTGGAAAGAGAAGTTGGTGCCCTTTTCGAAGGAGGAAAATGGGCTATATTTATAGAATGGAGTGAGCCCTTTTCTTTTTCTCCTTTCCGATGTGGGACTAAAAGCAATATTTTCTATGCTTCTACAATATCCATCAAAAGTACTATAGATATACACACACACACACACACACACACACACACACACACACACATATATATATATATATATATATATATATATATATATATATATAAGTTATGAAAAGAAGAATGGTTGTGAGTGTGTGAATGAGTGACGAAGGGCTGCTAGTTTGAGTCACAAAACTAAGAAGAAAGGTTAAGAATATATCTACAAGAGTATTATATATACAAATATATACTTCGGTTAATAGAAAACTATATATAAATATATATACATATAGGCATATATTTGGATATATGCATATACATATGTATATAAGGGAATACGGGTCGATCTCGAACCAGAAATGAATTCCCAGATATGAGATCAAGGCCTCGACACCCTACTTCTAACATATATTCACAATTAGATATAGTAGGACCTATTATATATATACATACATATATATGTTTACATGCAATAGGTAGAAAACACCATAAATGCATATAATGGCTAGAAAATAAGAATTAACCCAAGAGTCAAATCCCACAAGTTCAAAACAGCGTTCAAGAATCAAAAACTCAGAAATTACCGCATTAAATTCCATAAATCAAATTATCACAAAATTACTCAAATTCAATTTCAAGAAAAACCCAATTTTCACAAATCGACCCCAAACGCAAAATACTCCAAATTAACTCACGAAGCTTGGCAAATACGTCGATCTCGGCACGTAGGACGTGCTCGGATATTCCCGAGGTCGAAACCGTGTCCGTATCGTGTCCAGCGAATGAGTATCGTAAAAACCGATACGTGCGTAAACCGAATCAATGCGAACCCGATTTCTTGCTCGTTTCTGATCCAACTCGCATGAAACTTTGCATACACCTGGGCATACACATCCCTGACCTACTAGCCGAGTTAGCGTGCGGCTATGTTCGTGTCTGACATGTACACGGGACGTGTCTACGCACGGGTATGCGCGCGTGCACAGTCCCGTGCACAGCATCGTGCACGCGTGTCAATGAGTCTAGGGACTCGTATGTCCCACCTTGTGTTTTGTATTCATGTCCTAGGCTAGGGTAGGTATAGGGCTACACATTTGACACCCTGAATCGTGTCCAGGTCTCGTGTCGTGTCCACGCGAACGCAGTTTCAGCGGCGGCTGTCCCGCGCGTGAGCGTATGGCCGATCAGGATTTCTCCCTCATTTTTCGACGAAACTTCACAAAACTTTGGGAGCATGTTCTCAGTTACGGCCCCCATCTACACATAAAATTTCACATGACCACGTAGCCTGTGCATCAATAAATTATCCCCGAGCAGTAGGGCACGTGCGCGGCCTGGTGTGCAGCACATTCGTGTCCTATTTGGACACGGACATGAGTCAGATTCGTTTCAAAACTCATGGGGTTGTGATCCTCGTGTATAGGGCTACCAGAATATATGAAAAGATCCAGCAAAAATTAGAATTGAAACCATTGCAACATTTCATCAAACACCTACTTAAATAAACCGACACATGTCCGATATGGACACCAAAAGAATATAAAACTGGACGAAATTGAACCTACAAGTGAGGGGTACCTAGATGCAGACTACCAAGAAGAAAAATCAGGAAAGATAATGCTAGAATAGGATTTACCTATTGAGAGTCAAAATTTCAATGTAAAGGACTACCTGAGCACTCCAACGATCGAGTACCCTCGAGCAAACGCCTCCGCAACCTTGCTAGAACTGCTCCAGCAAGATCCTCTCCTTCCTACGAGCACAACGGACTTCATTTGGGGAAAAACGGACTCCGGATGCAAAAGTTAGGATTTTTGGAAAGTGGAGGCTAGGGTTTTCTCTTGGAGGCTAAAACTTCTACACAAGGAAGGGGGGGCTGTCTATGGCCGGCCAGCTATAGGGGGGTTAGGGTTAGGTTAGCACATGGGCCTAGACTCCCTATGTTACTAATAAAGCCCAAGTCCAAAAAGGCTTTAAAAAGGCTACTAGAAAATGACTTAAAAATTCATTTATATTATTTAAGAATAACTAATAATTTCTAAATTAAAATCTAACTGATGAAAAATTAATTCTAGTTATGGCATTAGGTTTCTAGTCCTGGTTGGCTAAGTTAAACCCATCAAGACCACTCAACCATCAAACAAAACCGCATATCATCACATGAATCCAATGAATTAATAAAATAATATAAAATTACAGAATGACCAAAATACCCTTAAATGAAAAGTGGGTGTGACACGGGGGGTCACCGCCGCCATTCTCTTTCTTCCTCCACCTTACCTATCCCAACTCAGAGGTACCGCCAGTCGACGACGACTCTGGAAACAGTATCGAGCCTCCTCAAAACCCTAATACATAAGGGTTTGATTCAATACCTATACGTCATCATCGACTGAGTAGGTAAGTGGTTTTGCTTTGGAATGTTTTCTACAAAAGGATTTGGTTGGTAATTATTTGATGCGCTTTATGTGTTCGACGAAATGATAAGAATTTCATTGTGAAGGGATTTGGTTGGGAATTGCATAACCTTTCTCTTTCCAATAAATTGCTTAAGTGAAGTAATCAAGCAAGAGTGACATTAGATTGACACTCGATGAAGTTTACACAAACTTCCTCTGGGGCAAGCTAAAGTGTTTTGTGATGTCTTTACAAGGAGGTGGTGAAGTGATTGAATGGGAACTTTGTGTCTTCTAGGAGTGAATTGTTTCATTTAACGTATAACATCTCACAGTTCCATATATTTCTTGTTGGATATCTTTGTTCTGGTCATAGAGCAGGTATAGTCTGGTACTAACTTGACAAGGTGTGCCTTGACTGAATCTGGTCTTCAGAGTAGCATAGTTGGTTCGACATTTAATCTGCTAAAATGTGCTCAAATATGATTGATTAATAGTTAGACAAATGATGTCTTAATATCACTAAACATATACTTGAATGCTAGGTTTAAGTTTGGATATACTTGTCTAGGGTGGGGTATATAATCATGAATACTACTTGCTATCTTATGATAGGGTCACCATACCGTGTCATGCTTAATTGCTCCCCTACATGGATTGTAGCCTTTTAATTCAATTGCTTATAGTTTTCTTTCGAGTTATTGTGATCTTGATATATCAACTGTAGCCCTCTATTAGTTATAAATTTCTCTAGACTGTTCATCTTGATCGATTCGATATACCATTTGCTAATGATGATTGGAGTTGTAAAGTTACAGGTTGTAGTGGTTGTCTTATTTCATTTCTTGTATTAATTGTTAAGTATTGCAAAATACTAAACTTGTATAAAATTGGGGGATACACTGTCGAGAAAGTGTAGTTCGGATATTACGTTTGATATGAACATATCAGACTGAAATGCCTACAGTTGTATTTGGATTTATGATGTAATGGAACAAACTATGTAATGGATCAGTTTTGGAAGTATATTTGGTGAATTGTTGATGAAGCTTAGTTCTGTTTCTGCCTATGGTTTTCTATTTCTAGCTTTTCACCTGGATATTTGTCTCACAAGATAACATATATGGAGGGAAGGGAAGTTACATTAAATTGTTAAATGCAAGCTTGAATTGATAGCCCAATGCATTTGGGCATGCAATCCCACTTTTCTATGCAATTGACACATGTCGAGGCTCAAGATATATAATAATCAATCATGTTTAAATTGAAGAGCGATATTATAGTTTTATCTCTTGTCTTTTTTCTTTCTATTTTTATATCTGTATTGGTTGGAAGGAATTTTTTCTGTTATCATTAGGCAGCAAATATTATAATTTTATACTATTAACTGTTTATGAGCCTTGTTGTCTATTGTCTAACTTTAAGTTCTTATTAAAAATATTACACTAGCATCTCTCGTTTTATGCTGGTAATTTATGTTTGGTTGTGTTATTTGTATATACCTCATCTTATACAACTTCTTAGTATTATCAACAATATCCTACTATGGAGGATTTATATACAAGACTCGTGTGGAAAATCTGGTAGACTTGCTATTTTGTAACCATCATTAATTAAACCTTATATTAAGGTCTTATTGTTTGTAGAAAGAAGTTAACAGAGCAATTTGTCTTGTGTAGCGTGGCCTCGATGCCTTGCCAAGAATGACCATGCTATCAGCATGTTTGGAAGCTGTAAGTCTTCTAACAAAACCTTATAAGTAGCCATTGTCATGACCCACACCCAGTGTAAGGGCACGAGAAATGGTTACGTCTAGTCTATGCCGCAGTATCGACGGTAGAACGTTGTCCTAGGTCACAACATCTAATAATATAACTGTACATGTATAATGATATACGCTCCAAAAGGAGGACAATATAAAGGTACAACTCATTCACAGGATCTAAGGTGGAAATAAGGAATAAAGAGATGGATAAGATAAAAGAGTAATCTCCAACAAGAGCTACAAATGAGAGTAATATCTGAGTGTTCAAATAACACAAAATAACGAATATCTGGAAGTACATCAAATAAGACAACTAGCTAAAAGGGAAACTAGTATATAAATCTAATCTAGACAATAGGTTAGTCCTCAGCGACTGCTGGATCCTCCTGAGGGTCCAAGTCATCCGTGTCATCTAAGCCTGTGCCATAATATATAGGGCAAAACTCCTCCTCATCACCTGTAATATTTTCAACAGTCCAATAGGATGGGAACGAGCACAATACATCTCACGCAGTTTATATCTTGACAGGAAATATAAAGCATGTGATATAATAAGATACGTAAAATGCTATAAGAAATAAGCATGAAAAGAAAGAAAGAAACTAATAACAAAAGCTATCTATATATGATAATAGAGAATTGGAAGTGACTATGTGATTTAGAGTACAAGATAGACATGTTAACGTCTTGATTTGTACATGATTGTACTACATAATTTATACATGATTATACTACTTTGGAATTGTTCACATGACTATTTCTACTCCTCCATGCCCCAATCAATACACAAGGATCTACACAGGTTATGTTATTGCACATG
>JANAVB010031219.1:10677039-10724539 GCA_029216955.1 Iris pallida
TAAGGATATCATTAGCGAAAGCCAGGTGCGTGATGATAGGACAGCCGCTGGCAGTATGGTAGTACTGGAAGTTGGGGGTGGTAGCCATCTTATTAAGGTTTCTAATCAAAGCATCCCTTGTAATGATGAAGATGGTGGAAGATAGGGGATCTCCTCACCTAACCCCGCGACTCGATTTGAAGAAACCGTCCGTCTGACCGTTGATGACCGTAGAGAACCACGAGTTGCTGATCGATCTCCATACGATATTCGTCCAGGTTTCAAAAAATTCGAAGGCTCTGAAGACCGAGATCATGAATTGCCAATCCAGTCTGTCATAAGCTTTTTCCATGTCTAGTTTGATGGCAATGTTGCCCCCTCTAGCTGGAAGCTTCATGCAAGTGATTAACTCTTGGGCTAACATAATATTGTCTTGGATATTTCTCCCCCTGACAAAGCCACTCTGCTCCTCCGAGATGATCTTAGGAAGAAGGTCATCCATACGGGAGGCGATGATTTTGGATATGATCTTGTTGGTGAAGGTATAAAGACTGATGGGGCAAAAACTACAGAAAGTCTTAGGGTTGTCTTTCTTCGGGATGAGGATCAGGTTGGTGCTCGAGATAGCTCTGGGGTATGTAGCTTCCTGGAAGAATGCGAAAGTCACTTTGTGGATGTCCACCTTGATGATGTCCCAGTATGTGCGGAAGAAAACTCCTAAAAACCTGTCTGGTCCAGGAGCACTGTGAGCGTCGAGGGCCCAGACGGCTTCTTTAACCTCTTCCTCTGAAGGTTGATGTTCAAGCCAGAAATTGTCGGTGTTGCTAATAAGTTGGGGAACCTCGGCCAGGAATGAGTTGTCTTTGTGGACCATATTCCTGGAGAACAAACTGGAATAGAACTTTGCAGCCTCCACTTGGATGCCCTTTTGATCGCCAATGCTAGAACCGGTCTCATCGATAATCTGATGAATAGTGAGCTTCTGTCTGTGACCATTGACGCAGGCATAGAGTAGCTCGAGTTGTTGTCCCCCTCACTAGCCCATTTAAGCCTCGCTTTCTGCTTCCAGAAGTCGGTCTCTACTTTCAGCCTGAATTTGAGGATGGCTTTGGTGAGGTTCAGGGCCTGCCTGGTTGCCGACGAACAGTCGGATATGTACTTGGCTTCAGCACGCGTAACGTCGTCCTCTGCATCACGTATGGCTTGAAAAATATTGCCATAAGCTTGCTTGCTCTAGGCCGCGAGGGCTTTTCTCGTTGCCTTGAGCTTGTGGGCTACCCGGTTGAGAGGATCTGGGGCGTCCGCACTGTTTCAAGCTTCTGCGACAACGCTCAAGAATTGGGGGTATTCGCTCCAGAAGTCCAGGAAGCGGAAACTCTTTTTGGACTGACCTGATATGCTACTGATGCCAACAAGAAGGGGACGTGGTCGGATTCGGTGGCATTAAGGTGGAAAATCTTGGTGGTAGTCCCCATACCGTACCAGTGGGCGTTCGTTAAGGCCCTGTCGAGGTAGGAGTGTTGCCTGCGGTCGCCTTCCTACATATTGCACCAGGTGAAGGTGTTGCCGGTGAACGGAAGGGAGGTGAGGTGCGAATTGAAGATGAAGTTGATGAAGTCAAGCATGGCAGAATGGGGGGAGGGCGACCGCCAATCTTTTCTTCTATGCAGGTGATAGTGTTAAAATCCCTGATGCAGAGCCACGGGAGGGTAAGGTGGTGTTGGTGGATGTCCAAGAGGTCGTTCCATAGGTGTTTTTGGTCCGTGATGTCACAGTTGCCATGAACCGCGGAGAGGATAGCGCGATTGGGGATCAGAGGGTGTTCTACCCAGCAAGAAAGGGCTTGCCTAGATTCATGGATGACCCCGATGGTGATGTCCTGGGAGCAGAGGATCCAAATATCGTGATTGTCTGCAATGGCCGAGTGAAAGCCGAGCTACAGTTGAATGGATTTGAGTCTTTTAGGAGGAATTTTGGGTTCAAGTATGATCAAGATGTCGATCTTGTGGGTCTTCTTAAGGCTGGTGATTCTCCTTATAGTAGGTTTGTTCGTCAGATCGCGGACATTTCAGGAGAGAATGTTCAGTATTAATGGAGCTTGGAGGGTGGTTGGTTGGTTCGCTTTGCTGCGGACCTGGTGTGCATGGTCGGGGACTTGGTGGCTCCCTTCTTGTGAGATTTCTCAATATTGGTGGATGGTTTCCCCATCGTCTGATTGGATGAGCCGAGGATGGATTCCTCGGAATGGTATTGTAGGGTAGATTTGGTGGATGGGCTTGTTGCTTTGTCTAAGCCCATCGCGGCTTCCTCTATTGTGGTAAGAAGGGAGTCGTCGGTGATGCCAATCTGGTCGCCTTCCGTCTGGAGGGGAAATCCGGCAGCAATGACCTGAGTACCTCTAAGGGCCTGCTCGGGCCCTACAATAGCAAGGGCGTCTATGGCGTTGATACCGAGGGGGGCTTGGTGATCTGTGGCCAACGGAGGTTCTTGGGGGATCTCCTCGGCTTCCTTTAGGAGGGAGTCAGTGAGGTCTGTGGAGGCCGTACCACGATCTATGACTGAGTCTGCTGGAAAGGCTGTCTCTTGGGATGAGTCACAGGGTTCTGAGGCGAGGGCACCGAACTGGTTGGAAAGGGATAAGTTTGGTGGGTGGTAGGGGATGACTTCTCTGTCTGAGGAGTCATCTCTGTCGAATTTGCCATCACTGGAGTTGAATCTGGTGTAAGAGTTTTGTAGAGGAAGTAGTGAGGGTTGGGTGGCTTTTCGATGTCGGTTCCCTGTGGGGTTGTGTTCTTTCCACTCTGGTTGCTTTTTCAGCTCCAAATGGAGACGAAAGCAGTACTTTGATTGGTGACCGCGTATATGGCAGTGGGAGCAGAAGATAATATGATTGTCGTAGATGATTTGCTGGGTGTGGGTCTGGTTGCCTAGATTGATTTGGATATGGTTGGGGGATCTTTGGTGAGGTCAAGTTCCACACATATCTTGGCGTAGTGGGCTTTGGTCAGGTTGCTGGTTTTAGCAGCGGTGGCCACGTAGGTCCCGAATGAGTTGGCTATACTCTTAAGAGTAGTCGAAACATAAAAAATAAGGGGGAGGTTGGGAAGGGTCACCCGGGCGGCGACAGTCGCTGAGTCTTCCTTGGTGTTAAAGTTCCCGGACCACTTGATAATCTTCATTTGGTGGGAGTCGATCCTACTGGTGCCTTTGGACCAGATGGTCCTATTGTCGAGTTTGGAGGATAGGTAGAGAAGAATATGCCTCGGATCGAGAGGGGCTACCCGGTATGCTGTCGAGAGCTGCCAACAGGCAATAACCTCCTGTACCCGGGTGGGTTTGGGGCAGCCGGACGAGAATTTGAGGATAAAGGAGTAGGAAAAGGAGGTGGCCAGAGAGAAGAGTTTCTGGTCGGTGAAAGGCACCGTCGGCATGGTGGATGCCAGTGGGTATTCAACTTCGGGAAGGGGGACATCCAGAAATAAGAGTCCCTGTGAAGGAGCTCTGTCTGGTCAGAGCTTATCAGCGAAGAAAGGCATCGACGGCACCGGCGAGTTGGGTGAGCCCCGGACCGAGCAGGGAATGGGAGAGGGGGGTTGGGGCTGCGACCAGCCTAGGAGCATCGACCAAGATGGGGAGGAGAGCGATGAGGTCAGCTGGCATAATCACTGGCTGATCTGGTTTCGACCAACCGAGGGAAGTGCCAGTCCCTGAGACGGGTTGCGCCAAAATGGGGATGACACTGGGAGCATGTGAATAGCCAAAGTGTGCCGAGCAGAAGCCTAGTATGGGGGTGTCCAACCCATCCCCTGGCAATGGGGGCCCAGGGAGCGCCGACCCCGGTCCGGATGACAGCGGCCCGCAGCTAACGCCCAGCTGACCGATAAAGGGCTGAGAGTGCGCCCCCGATGGCTGCCCAACCTGGAAGCCAGGTTGCGCCAAGAAAGTGGCGCGCACCCACGCGCCGAGGTGGGCATCGCTCATCCCAAGCGACGCTGGATCCCACAATGGTCCAGAGGCGCATATATATATATATATATATATATATATATATATATATTTTATATATATGTATATATATATATATTTTTATTTTTTTATTTTATATATATATATATATATATATATATATAGGTAGTAAATATTTGAATGTAAAATAGAGATTAATTACCAACAACTCAGATTCTATCTAACCTAATAAAAACTCAAAAATCTGAGTTAATTCTCAGAAAAATCAAATCCTAACAAAATCAACTCAAAAATATATCAACCGAAACCCGAAAACCCAACTCAACACTCAAAACACAAAATACTCAACTAGAACTCGTGAAACTTGGCAAACACGAAGGTGTATACATGTGTGACATGCTCGGGTACTTACGGGATCGAACCCGTGTCCGTTTCGGGTCCACTAAGTGCGTATCGGAAAAACCCGAATACGCGTGTATAGAAGCGTACTCGTGCACGTGCGTCATGCCCGATTGAATGCCACATGCAACATGAGAATCCTCGTGCTCGTGCACGTAGCTAGATGGGGTCCAGGTCTAGGTATAGGACACATTGACATGACACCACGTCGCGTCCACATGTCGCTGGACACGCGAACCCGTGCGGCTGTGCGCGCGTGTGCGGCCTCGTAGGCGTGTGTCGAGCACCGTGGCTCGCGACACGAGCCACGTCGTGTCTCGAGATTGGGTTCCTGGGTAGCCTAGGTCTAGGGCTTCGTGCTCGTGCTCCTGGAACGAGTCCTCGTCGCGTCTGTTCGCGTATGAAGGCCGTGTCAGCGACAATTTTTGGCCGCATGCACAGTATTGGTTGAACCGTGCGCATTGGATTTCTTCGCGCACGTTCAACGAATTATTGTGAAATTTTAGGAGCACATGGGCAGAGGTTGCCCCCATGCGTCCTTGAAATTTCACGCAAAACGGAGTCCTGTGCATCGATTTATGACACTCGGACAATAGGGCATGCACGGGGCCGTGCACGGGCCTCGTGCACGCGTGTCCGTGTACGATTTGGACACTAAAAACGTGGAAAATTGAGATCCGTCTTCACAAAAGTTATTTCAAATAATCACAACAATAAATTCGTGAAAACAGATTCGCAAAATACCAACTTTCAGTTCTAAGGGACATTTCATCGAACACGTGTTCCAATGAACCGACACGTGTCCGACACGCCTATCAAACGAATATAAAAATCTACCAAACTTCATTCTCAGGTCTGGGTACCTATATGGATGCATCTACGAAGAAAAATCGGGATTCACAAGTGTTTAGAGGGGTTTACCTATTGAGAGTCAATATCTCAATGAAACGAGCCTCCAAACGCGTCGATGTCAATTTTCTCCGGTCCAACGCCTCCGATCCCTCGCTAAAAAGTCTCCAGCAGGTTCCTCTCCTCCTAACGATCACAACGCACTTCGTTTGGAAGGATTTGGATGAGAAATGAGAAAAATGGTCTTTTGGGGGAGAAAGAGAAAACTAGGGTTTTGAAGAGCTTGACGGCTACAAGCTTTTCACATAAAAGAGGGGGGCTGCTGTGTTTGGCCGGCCACTTCATAGGGGATTAGGGTTTGTTCATGGGCCAAACACTCCTCAAGTTGATGTAAAAGTCCATTGACAAAAAGGCTAAAAAGCTACATGTAAAATAGCCTAAAAATAATTTAATTGTTTCCTAATATGGACAATTGCTCTAATTTAAAATCTAATTAGCTAAAAATGATTCTAATCACATGGTTGGCCTTCTAATCAAGGTTGACTATGGTTAAACCATTTGCCACTACCAAAACACCAATCAAAGCTACACACTAATCAATTTAATTTATAAAATAAAAAATTCAAATTAGCACATAATGACTAAAATACCCCTAATTAGAAAAAGTGGGAGTGACAAATCTACCCTCCTTAAAATAATTTTGTCCTCGAAATTAAGACAAAACTGAACAGGTAAGAAGGATAGAAAAATTATTCCTCAAGACTGAAAAAGATAAGGGTATTGCTCGCGCATCTCATCCTCCCTCTCCCAGATAGGCTCACTTGGAGAGTGATGCCTCTATGCTACGCGAACCAAGGGTATCGTCTGGTTCATCAGCAGCTTATCCCGTCGATCCAGAATCTCCATAGGCTGTTCTGGATTTCTAAGAGTATGGCACATCTCGATCTCAGAATGATCTAGTACATGGCTGGGATCTGCCACATACCGTCTCAACTGCGACACATAAAATATATTATGGACTCCCTCTAATGCAGGTGGCAAGTCCAGTCTGTATGACATGTCACCGACTCTTTCGCTGATCAGAAATGGTCCGATAAAACATGGGCTAAGCTTTCTACCTCCACCAAAGCGAATAGTACCATGCGTCAGAGATATCCTCAGGAACACCAGATCTTCAACCTAGCACAAACATAGTCTCAAACTTAACTAAAACAATCACATGATCAAATAAAATCATAAACAACCCAAATCCTAATCCTAAGTCTAAGCTGTACCTCAAACTACAAAGGTCTTCAGTGGCTATCGGCCCAATGCCACTATCTGTCTTGCGCCACGCGAAGTCGATCTCTGATGAGCTTCACCTTCTCGGCTGCATCAACAACCATCTCAGGTCCCAATAAAGCTCGCTTTCCAACGTCATCCCAAGACAAGGGAGTACGACATTTACACCCATACAATGCCTCGAATGGTGACATCTCAATGCTGGCCTAGAAACTGTTATTGTATGCAAACTCTACGAAGTGTAAATGATCCTCCCAAAAACCTCTAAAATCCAGGACACAAGTCTACAGCATGTCCTCGAGTGTCTGAATAGTCCTCTCTGACTGTCCGTCCGTCTGAGGGTGATATGCAGTACTAAATTTGAGCTGAGTACCCAAACTAGTATGCAGACTCCGTCAGAAATAGAAAGTAAAATGACTATCTCGATCCGAGACAATGTTCACCGGAACTACATGAAGTCTGACAATCTGACGCACGTACATCTCTGCTAGCTTCTCTGTAGACAAACCCACTTTGAATGGCAAAAAATGGGCCAATTTGGTCAACCTGTCTACGATGACCCAAATTGCGTCTTTCTCTCATGGTGTACGTGGCAATCCTAAAACAAAGTCCATCGTAATGTGCTTCCACTTCCACTCCGAAATGGGCAATGGTTGTAACAGTCCTCCTGGCCTCTGCCTCTCTGCCTTAACCTGTTGACAGACTAAATATCTGGCTACGAAGGGTGCTACCTCCCGCTTCATCTCATACCACCATACATGCTCCTTCAGATCCCTATACATCTTGTTGGTACCTGGATGCATAGAGTACTGAGAACGGTGGGCCTTATAACTCCTCTTCCTAATTTTTTTGATATATGTATTATTATTATTTATTTGAATTAAATGGTAATTCTTGGAATTTTTAAATATTTTAATTAAATAGTTATTACAATAGATGGCCTTAGTCATGGTTGAGATTTGGAGTACAAGGTGACTAAAAATCATGACACGGATAGTGCAATCGTGTGCTTTGACTAGTGTTCTAGCCATGGTAGGCAATGCTGAGCCATAGGTGGGTTCTAACTAGGAAAACCAGGCCAAGTTGTGACTTGACTCCTACAAAAATATTTAATTTGTTATTTATTAAGATATTGACTTTTAGAAGACTCGGTTGTACCAGTTTAGCCCGGACTTGACCCAAGCCAAACCCAAACCCATGTGGACAGGTAGTGTGTCCAAAGAAGTCCATACAGATGTATATATTAACTACAATTATCTTGGTATTTATGTTTTGGTCTAGTGAGTATATTTTTAATATAATGTTTAAATATATTAAATATGTTATTTCTATTTAAATGATATTTTACTTAGAAAATAGGATAATGATTTCCTTAGAATAAAATTTTAGTCTTGGGATTTTTGTACTATGAATACTTGTATGTATAAGTGGCAAGTACGTATTAGGCTTTATATAAATATTTATAAATCAACAGAGTTTTGTTTAGATAAATGTTGGTAGATAGAATAAATATATGCGTTACGACCATTAGTTATAGAAAATCCTTTATAATATTTTTATTCCTAGTATTTATGTAAACATTTTGTGTATACATATGTATGTGTGTACATATGTATATATATGGGTCAATATATACTTAGTTATATTTACAATAAGTAAATGCAAAAAAGAAAAGAAAAAGAAACCGGAGTACTGTTCACGTGAACAGTACTTATCCCAGACCCAAGCGTATAGCACAGCCCATATATATTACACGAGAGAGGAGGAAGAAATCCCTCGCAACCCAAACCCTAGTGCCGCCCCGACCTTTCATGGATCTGGCGTGGCCCTGCCTCCATCGAGCACGCCGCCGGAGGGCTGTCGGCCACGGCGAAACGGTCGCACAAAAAGTAGCAGTAACAGCAGTAGTAGCAGGAGCCAGGTAGCCCACTTTACGATGACGGTTTGCCCTCCTCGACCACTCGTATCACAAACCAATTGCTCAGGTATGTTCAAAACCTAATCGTCTAGAAACTCCTTCATTTAGTTCATACCAAACCGTATGAGATTGGACAAGGTATCGAATCGAAATCGAGAACAAAAACTAGATTTTCAAAAAATAGGACAGAACGAAAATAGCCTATAATACCGATTTGGAAGGCAATTCCTAGCCGATACATAGACAATTTTGAAAATCTATTTAAAGGCAGTCATAGACAACATATAAAGATGTTAAACCCTTTTTATAGATTCCAGTTTTATTAAGTAGGTGTTGAGTTGTTCGATTCTAAAAACCGAGAAAAAACTGTGAAAACTATTTTCAAAAACTAGAAAATTCTCCGATACGATACGCGTCCCGCCAAACCGGGTGACGTGATCGCGAACATAAGGCATCGAAAGGTGCGTATCGACTTCGCGGATATGTGAGCTTTGACGGAATTTGAATTGGTTGCGCGTGCGCGACGAATTTGATGCATATCCGTCAAATTTCCCCGTATCGGCCACATTGTAAAAACCCCAATTACTTTGTGCATGTTCATCAGATCAAGACGAAACTTGGGCCAACAGGACCGTATCATTTTTCTGGTCCTGTATACCAAGTTTGGTATAATTTTGAGACAGTTGATCGGATCGCCATTTTGCGGGCCTCATGATCCGACTCAACGGGCGATTTTGTGCACAATCCATCGTGTCACTCCCCGATCCCAATAGACGTATACTTTCATGAATTCTGTACATGGTATCCCGTATTTAGCATCTGTATAATTCTATTTATTATTATTTAATGGTTGCATGTAGTTTTAAGCATGTCATTAGTGGAATGGTTAGAGCATGTTTAGAGGTTAGGGTTTTCTTAATCCAACCTAACCCCTATTTATATTCTCTTCCTCACTCTCTCTCCTCATTCACTCCTCCATTTATTTTCCTCAACCACCATCCTTAGGATGCTGCATAGTACCGCATAGTGCCGAGCCGCATGAGGATGCTGCATAGTGCCGCATAGTACCGAGCCGCATGAGGATGCTGCATAGTGCCGCATAGTGCCGAGCCGCATAAGAATGCTGTATAGTGCCACATAGTGTCGAGCCGCATGAGGATGCTGCATAGTGCCGCATAGTGCCGAGCCGCATAAGAATGCTGAATAGTGCTGCATAGTGCTGAATAATGTCGCATAGTGTCTATTTTGGCTGTTTTTGGCTATTTTAAGTCCTATTTGGCTGAATTGTGGCCAGAATTTCTCCTAACTCCCAACATGAAAGTTGTAGATCTTTGTCTTGGCTTCAAGAATCTTTATGACTAGCGAGCTCTTCACTCCCTAAGTGCATAGTACCTTCTTGTTCTATTTTCCTCTTGTGTTTTGGTCCTCATTCCTGATCTAACTCCTATGTGTATGCTGGATAACCCTATGTGTGTACTAAGGTACAATCTATGTGAGCATCGATGTGCTATCCTATGTGCTAAGTGTTTCTATGTGATACCTGTCAGTACCTCCAAGAGTCCAACATTTACATAGCAATTGGTTAGTAGCAATGACGTGGCATTGTTGTGTGTCGCATTACACCAAGAAGGGGGTACATACGTATGACTCTATGAGCCCGTAAGGATCACTTCTTGGGTTACTCGTACAATGTACGACATATAGGGGAGTGAGCATATGACCACGACATGTGAACTCCGAGAATAACCTAGGGATTAACTAGGCAACTAACTTGGTAGATGCATTGGATGGGAAGAATCCCGAGATCGTGCCATACTAGCCACCCCAGGACCAGTCCTGACGTGTCGGGTTGGCCACCACGGATATGGTTTCACTCGCCTATAGCGGATGGCTATATCCGACTCCTACGAGCTATGTGTTATATGTTTTAGCGCGGTAGCCCTCCGGGGGACCGGTGCATAATCAATGTGCTATATGTCTTATGGTTTGACTAGCCCTGCTGGGTTGACACGATCTGAGGATTCCTTTTAATCATTATCGCGGGGATAACTTCGCCAAATATAGAAAGCCGCATGAATGAATGGTCGCTTGAAAAAAATGACTTGACTGTGCCTTATAACTTTCGTTAGTAGCCAAGGGACATGGACTGTCATGGTGCGTGGTCTAACCCATGTCCTTGTTTGGTTGTTGGGTTGGGCTATCGTGCTAGGACAGGCTGTGGACCGAGATTACGACCGAAAGCTTTTATTATTACTAGTATTATTATTATTATTTGCTTGGGTTTTATCTCACACTTTTGTGCTTCCTTGTGGTACTTGCTATTCGGGGCTGACTCCGCTGGTTTTGTTTGGCCAGATCTCGTAGCAGCGCCTGAGGATCCAAACTTCCTTCCCGACGTCAATGGTGCATACTAGGAGCATGGCTAGCGGGGGACTCGAGTGGGTTTCTTCTTCACCACTCTAGTATCTTTACTTATGTTCTGGCGTTTAGCCACCGGCACCTGTTAGCCGGCTAATCTGGATATTTTGTCTTGTATAATTTGTAATTAAATCAGACTGCAGCTGAAAACAATTATGTACCTATGACTCTCTGGGCTAGCTAACTTATAAAGCTAGATCCCCATGATCATTTTGATGATGCGTCGGGGACGCCTTACTGCTTTATCTTATATGATCATTATTTACTGCTTCTTGTTTGATTGATCGAGACCTAGATGCTCTGTGAGACCATAGGAGACTTGATTGTAGCATGCACCCCCTTGTCTCTTGACAGCCACGATCGCCATATGACGTTTATATACCTCGTATGGAGTAGCTGGCCTAGTCTGTCTCCGTATTTCGGTACTGGGGCGTGACAAGGTTTTATTGGTGGCCCATGCAGGTCTGATTTTCAGACTTGTGGGGTGTTATTATTATAGGAGTCTCAATCAAAACTTGTTTCCTTTGAATCTCTTGCCTCGATTTCTCTTCCCTCATCTTGATTGATAACTTGAATTGCATCCTCGAATCTTCATCGTCCTGTCATTTAATATCATGTATCTTTTCCTATAGGGGTGCTTCATTCTCAGTAGCTGGTGAGGCCAACATGGAGGAACGTCCAGTAGAGCATGGCTCGACGGGGCAGCAACCGGAAGGAATGCCTTCTCCCGACTAGATCCGAGTGGAAGTGATATCAGAGCCAGTGGAGCCGCAGGTTCTAGAAACTCCCGCAACCCCGGCGGTACCGGCAGCGACGACAGTACCTGATGCTGCAGCACTCCTGGAGGTCATCCGGGGATCCCTGGCCACTCAGCAGCGTCAGGTGGCAGCACATCAGCAACAGCAGACCCAGCAGCAGGAACAGAATGTGCTATTGAATCAGGGGTTACAATTAGCCCTTGAGAGAAGTGTCAGAAATGATTCGGGAGCATCAGAGAGGTTTTGTCGACTTAATCCGAGATATTTTGACGGCACGAAGGATGCCATCACGGCGGATGCATGGCTTCAGGATACTGAGGCCATTTTGACTGCAGCTAAGGTTCCCGCAGAAGAGAAGGTTGACCAGGTCAGACTGTTACTTCAGGATCTCGCCCGCGACTGGTGGGCATCGGAAGAGGTTGGAATGAGGCATCCTGTTCCTTGGGATAGCTTCAGTACCAGATTCAAGGCCAAGTACTTTGGCGTGGTAGCGCGGTATGAGCTACAACAGAGATTTATCAGTCTCAAGCAGGCTGGTAAGACGGTAGATGGATATGCAGCAGAGTTCTGCAGACTGAGTCGGTTTGCACCAACGATGGTGGCTACAGAGCCAGAGAAGGCTATGAGATTCCAGCAGGGACTTCATTTGGAGATTCTACAGCTAGTAGAAGGGCACGACTATCAGACTTTTGACGCCGTTTTAACGGCTGCTCGGAGGCATGAACTCACCCAACAAAGGTTGGTGACACGACATGGGGGCCAGAAGAGGTCACATCCCCAGAGTAGGGGCGGAGGAGCAGTGCAGCGAACATCGGCGCCAGCACCCGGCATCCGTATTTATGAGTCAGGAGCGCCGCGGAGGACGGCAGTATCAGAAATAACAGTACCAGCTCGGCATCAGCCGCAGAGGAACTAGCAGCAGCGCCAGGGGGCGCCCATTAGATGTACT
This sequence comes from Iris pallida, assembly GCA_029216955.1. Taxonomy (NCBI): domain Eukaryota; kingdom Viridiplantae; phylum Streptophyta; class Magnoliopsida; order Asparagales; family Iridaceae; genus Iris; species Iris pallida. The sequence goes on from JANAVB010031219.1 coordinate 10,689,557, forward strand.
TACTGCGGTAAGGGAGGGCACACTAGGGATGTGTGTCGTTCAGCTAACGGATTGTACATGAGGTGTGGCAGTCCAGACCACAGGATTGCCAATTGTCCTATGATGCAGAGGCCAGAAGGGCCAGTTCAGCAGTTTCCGGCGTTGCCAGCTCCGGGGGCAGCACCGAATCGAGGACCAGCATTGGCCGTAAGGCCGCTAGCCTAGCGTCTACCGATACAGGCTCAGATGTTTCGCCAGGCGCAGAACCAGGAAGGCCTGTAAAGGCCACAGCAATAGCATGGTCGAGGAAGACAGCACCAGGGAGCTCAGCAAGGCCAGGGCCAGGCCTTCACCTTATCACTGGAGGATGCACTAGCTTCAGGCGACGTGGTTGCAGGTAATATTTCTGTTACCTCTTTTCCTGCAGTAGCATTATTTGATTCGGGGGCTACCCACTCTTTTATATCTGCACGATTTGCGACAAGTATTGGATTGGAGTTCGAGACATTGCCAGAGAGGATGAATATACTCACTGGTAATGGGCTCGTAGGAGTTAGCAGGGTATGCCTAGCGTGTCCGGTCGTAGTGAGTGGGCGATTATTGCCCGCATCTTTGATTGAGTTCCCTATGGGCAACTTTGACGTTGTCCTAGGCATGGACTGGTTGAGAGACAGTCATGCGACTATAGATTGTCGGAGAGGTAGGGTAGTATTTAATGTACCTGGCATTGAGGAGTTCGTCTTTGTTCGATCATTGGAGGATCGACCCAAGGACATCATTACAGAATCATTGGCAGAGCAGGAGCAGATTCCAAGAGTGGTTAGAGAGTTTCTTGATGTATTTCCAGATGAGCTTCCAGGTTTACCACCGGTGAGGGATGTGGAGTTTTGTATTGAGTTGAATCCTGGGACGGAGCCTAAAGTCGGCAGAGTTTATAGGATATCGCAGTCAGAGTTGGACAAGTTGCACCAGCATGAAGAAGAACTGAAGGCGAAGCAGTTTATTCGAGACAGTGAATCACCCTGGGCAGCACCGGTGATTTTAGTACCCAAGAAGGATGGATCGACGCAAATGTGCATTGGTTACCGGCAGTTAAATACAGTAACAGTGAAGAACAAGTATCCATTACCAAGGATTGATGACTTATTTGATCAATTGAGTAAGGCCTGCGTCTTCTCTAAGATTGATCTTCGATCTGGATATTATCAAGTGAGGGTCCGGGAGCAGGACATACCTAAGACAGCATTTAGATCGCGGTATGGACATTATGAGTTTCTGGTGATGCCATTTGGATTGACTAATGCCCCAGCCGTGTTCATGGACTTGATGAACCGCATCTTTCTACCCTATTTGGATAAGTTTGTAGTAGTGTTTATAGATGACATCCTCGTTTATTCCAGTAGTGAAGAAGAACATTGTTTGCAAAAACAAAAGTATAAAACTTTATTGATACAAACTGTAATAAAGATTACAAGAATTCTGGGAAAATTACAATTATAGGAATCCAATCTTGATGACGATTGCTTTATCCCTTGGACGATGTGAACTTTGAAGACGAAGCCTTTGAAGTTGAAAACAACTCTGGAAATTGAAGGCAAAAGCCTCTGAAGTTGAAGACAAAAGTCTCGAAAGAATGCAGCAGCACTTTGGCAAGAACTCCTGAACTCTCTGATTTCTGATCTCTGATCTTGATCCCCCTTGAAATGAAGACTTGAAACTCTATTTATAGAGTTCTGAAAATAACTAACTTTCAGTTATTTTGGACTGCACAAGCTAATTTGCGCAGCAACTGGTTTGCGCAGATATGGACTGCGCAGGCAGTTACTGAATCGTGGGCCAACTATCTGGGACACATGGCATTATTTGATTGAAATGCGCATGATCGTGTATAGACAGTTGCCACGTAATGAGCAATTGATGGCATGAATGCCACATTTAATTGGTCAGTTATGTTGGTAGAATGCGCAAAGTGAACTGCGCAGACTTTGGTTTGCGCAGACTCAGACTGCGTATGAATGGTTTGCGCAACCACGGATTGCGCATGACTGGTTTGCGCAACCACGGATTGCGCTGCCACCTGTCAGCCGCCCTCGAGAACTGTGCGGCGTCAAAAACGAACAGTCTCCTCGTTATTCGTGTTGTCAGCTGTCAGGAAGATCTGATTTAATTCAGTCAATGATGACTTCTGCCACGTCAGCCTGCGCAGTTGGGAACATGCGCAAACCAACCTGCACAAAGTGATGTCTGCGCAATCTGTTGTCTGCACAACTCATCAAAATGATGAATATCTTGAATTTTTGACTTTTGTTGATTGATGCAACTTGATTTTTCAGGACCTATAAGACCCCCTTCAAAGTTTTCGAAAGTTGATTGTATTCAAAATTTTGAAATACTTTAAATTTTTGAATGTTGAATCATTTTGCGCAATATGATGAGCTGTCTGCGCAAAGCGAATAAACCACAAGTTTAGGCACAATTCGAGGCATCCGTTTCACATTTCAAAAACTATAAATACCCCTCTTTTCGTTTTCAATTCTTTACTTTGCAATCTTTCGAGCTTTTTTGAGAAGAAAACCTTCACTGTTCTCCTCCTCCGACGATTGTCATGGCCCCACGACGATCAAATGCTGCCGCTGCCGCGAAGGAAAAAGCTCCGGCCGAGTCTTCTGACAGGGTTGCTCGGCGAGCTTCCCGACACGAATCCGTACACCCTGCTCTGAGAGGTAGTTGAACCGATCGAAAACCCCTTCTTAGGGTGATTCGACTCACTTGAAACTCATCTCTTTTTAGAGATAAGTTCATATTGCGCCACCCTTTTTAGGGTTTCGGTTGCATCAACTATCAGTTCTTTATGAAGGCTGCATTCTTGCGCAAATTGTTGATTTGTGCTGACAGGAAGTTAGCACAAACAATTAAGTTGCGCAGATATCAGCGCAAACCATTGCTTTGTGCACCTTTAATGATGTGCAAACCAATATTGCGCAAGTCATGTCAGCACAATCTGAGGTTGCACAAATCATGTCAGCGCAGTCTGAGGTTGCGCAAATCATGTCAGCGCAGTCTGAGGTTGCGCAAATCATGTTTTATGTTTAAAAACAAAATCTTTGTCTTGGACTAATTTTTATCTGTTTGTTGATGCAGTTGAAGTCAATGAAGATCCAGATTACGAACATTTTGTGGGAACCCTCACAGAGTCTGAATACAAAGAGGATCTGTCTCATGTCCATTACCTTCAGTATGATCTGCCGGCCTCCCGTCAGGCTATATATATTTCTCAGGACAATAAAACTTTGATGTGTTTGATGAACGGACAGCCTTTAGAATCAGCTGATGCTGTAATTCACAAGAAACCTTTATTCCTATTTGGTGACGCCTTTGAGAGAGCCTTTCAGCCTAGGCCAAGGATGGAAGATAGGGTAGTTCACCAGCAAGATAGATCTTTTTTTATACCCGACATCGCTCGCTGCCTTCCTTTGTCACGGTACGCTCATGCAAGCTACCCTAGGAAGATGGAATGGAATATCACTCTATTTCAGGATGCTCGGGCAGGAAAAATCTTCGTAAAGAAGGGGCCACAACATAAGGATATGTTTTATAGCTCTTTCGACAGATATAGTGTCCTACTGAGAGGCTTAAGACCTGGCTGCATTCCACCAGAGAACTCCTCCATGCTAATGCCTGTTAGGACACCAATATTCGCAAATGAGTTTGCGAAGGTTGAAGGAAAATATCCTGAGCAAGATATAAGAATGACTGGATTGGTGAATCCAGACTACAAGCGATGGAGTTATATCGCGAATTGGGTTCTGGGAAAATTACAAGACAGACTCCAACAAATCAACCTATATGAAGCAGTGCATGCCACTGTTTACGGATTTGCTCCCAATTCTCATATGTTCTTAGCCTTAGCTGAGAGATACAACTACAGGACCGGAACTTTCATGACCCCAGGGGGAGAGATGGGCTTTGCACTCCACGAGATAAAGTATATCTCATTCTTGCCCATGGCAGATGCTCCGTATGAGGAGTATGTACCAACAAATGATGAGTTGAACAAGCTCAGAAAAGAGAATCCAGAGATGGTGACAGTGTTCGAAGAACTATTGTGCCATTACAAGATCTGCTCTTTATTTTACAAGAGTGCCACTGCCAATACTTGTTATTCTTCAAAGTGGCTACCATATCTGCTTCTTAATCATATAGAGGAGAAGAAAACCAAGGAGAACGATAAATGCTACCCAACCTTTTTCAAACCTTTGAGCCATACAGAGGTTAGAAAATTAATGGAACAGAGTGGTCACTTTGATAAAGAAGTGATGGATGACCATGAATATCCTCCTTTGAAGAGAGGAGACAATTTGGAAATTTACTTGAGAATGGGCTATAGGCCCATGTCAGAAGCAGCACAATTGGCGGGATTCTTGACATACTGGCTGCGAAGGTTCGTAGTTCCCGGATCCAGTGCAGTGGATCGTTTTCACCGTGGCATCTTGTTTGCAGCTGTTAAGCTAGTCTTCGGCTATAAAATGGACTTACTATCAGCAATAACCTGTAAGCTGAACGCCAGTCTTCATTTATATGTTGACTTGATATTGAAAGCGAAAGGAGAGAGAGAATTCCCTCGCTTAGAATTGCCATATACATATTTGTTTGGATGGTTGCTTCTTCACTATCCAACTCTAATGGATCCTGGCATGGGACCAGTTGACGGCAGTTTTCTTCGAAGGTATTCCGATGGAAAATGGAAATATACTTCTTTATCTGAGTGTAGATTTATGTTGAATCTGAACAGAGGCTGGAACTTCTGCTGCGCTCCTTTCCCTGCTGGGTATGATCAGATGCCCACGAATATGGTGGATTCGAAACTGCAGCCTCTAACTCGTGTCGCTTTTGAATGGTTGAAGACAATTCGACCATCTCATTTGGTCTACCGATTCGAAGAAGAGTGCTACTTAGAACCATACCTCCCAAGCCATTTTGCTCGACAGTTTGGGTATGATCAGTTCCATGTAGGGAATGCAATTACCTTCCTCCAAGGCAAAGGTTATCTGATAGACGGAGCTAGGGCTTGGGCTTATTACAATGCCCGTGATACAAAAGCCACTTTCTCCATGCCAGCAAGGACTACTCCTCAGGGTCCTCGAATGCTTTTTATATACTCCGTGTTTTACACATCAGCTAATAATTTTGCCGAGAATTTTAATCTCGCAGATAGTTTCGCCACTGCAACAAGATTGAGAAGAGGGAGAATTGCTCCATCGATCCCTATAAATGAGGAGGCGCAGGAACCGGCAGATGCACCTCTGAAAACTACAAGGGATATTATATTCCCCCAAGAAGTGAATGCACCACTTCGTATTTCTTTGAAGGTGGGTAAATCTCCTGCGAAGAAAAGAAGAAGAGAGGAGCCTCCTGCTCTTGTGGCGAAGAAGAAATTGATTCTTGATGTTTCTTCTGAAAAGGTGACTACCAGATCTCAATCCCGGCAATTGGCCGAGACACATCAAGAAGTTGCCAGTATACCAACCTTCGTGCAAAAGCAAGCAGAGCCAGAAAATGTAGAGAGTCCTATTAGACCTCTACACAAAAAGAAAAGAGTAGTCACCAGAAGAGTCTTGGAAGAGTCTTCTTCTATACAACTCCTGACTTCAGTAGATGCTGCTGCAGGACTTCTAATGGCATCTCCCACACCTGCTTCTGAATCAGGAAGCAAAACTCTCGAGGAGAATGAACAGAGGGGAGATTTTGCCCCAAGAATTGAAAAGCCTAGAGAACATATTTTAGAGGAAGAACAAAGTGTTGTACGACCTCATTCTCCTATTGCAGATATTACTCAACCTCCTCCTACTCCCAGGACTCTTTGTGAGGACGAAGACCGTGAAATGATTGCAGCTCTGGAGGATTGCAGTTATAGCTTGCAGGAAGATCAGGCTGCCACTAGCAGTGGAAATACAGCAGTAGAAGAAGAAGAAGAAGAAGACGAGGAAGGTTCTTTATCCGAAAATGTTGATGAGTATTTACAAGATCCTGAAAAGCAAACTGAAGAACACAGATCTCTTAATACTGCCGATGATATTTCAAATCCTAAAAAGGATATTGAAGTGGAGGCGTCTGCAGAAAAGGCTGGCGATGTTGAGATAGAAATATCTCCTGAAGAAGTAGCCGACGAAGGTGTGCTAAAAGAAAATCCTGCCACCGACCCTCAAGGTATAAAACGAGATTTAACAATCTTTTCTTTTTTTTTAAAAAAAATGAACTGATAACTAATATCCTCATTTGCAGATCTTGGGATTTTGCCAATACCTCCAACGGACCTGATTATGGTGCCTATACCAACAGTGGTTATTAGCAGTAGCCATCATTTATCTTGTGGTTCTGAGGCGGGCAGCAGCCAGGCTATTGCAGCGGAGGCTACTTCTGTTCAACAGGAGTCTATTCCAGTAGGGAATGAACTTGTTGTTAAACCAAACCAAGGTAAAATTGCTTTTCATTTGATCTTTTTGTGTATCAACAATCAATTAGTAAAATAACAATTTTACTTTTGCAGAAGATCAAGCAGGAGTAGCAACCAGCTCTACTCTGGCTCCCTTATTTAAAGAACCTATTGTCCAACCTAAAAGAATCGAGCAACCTGTTACTCCGTCTTCATCAGGAGTAGCAGCGACTCCTGGAACTCTGGCCATCAATCAGCAAGTGGTCCAGTCTTTTACCCGATGTTTCTTTGAGTTGCTGGGATCTCTCGTCCGTAAAATGATAGAGAAAGAAGGGGCTGACTTCATTATGGTTAGGAAGCCCACTTCTTTCTTGATAAGAGCCATAAGAGACCAAGGAGACGAAGCTCAGGCCACTCTCCTTGAACATATACTGGATGAATTAGAAGTCTCCATCAAGAAGTATAAAGAACTCAAGAAGAAAGATGTAGACTCTTTAGTACAAGCTGAATTTGAGTGGCTGGCTCAAACTGCTGATATGGAAAGGTTAACTCTTCAAAATCTGTTAGAAGCTCATTCAGCAAAATCAGCTGAATATAATTCTAAAATAGAATCAATTACTCTAGTGGCTGAAAGCAAAGGACGGCGACTTGCTGAGCTGAAGGCTAAAATTACTCGCCTCCAACAAGAGTTTGAAGAAGAAACTGTTAATCACCAACTGGTGATTGAACAATTTAATGCATTGATTGAAGAAAGGAATGAGTATGAGACCACTCATGGTGAAGAGATCACTCGCAGGACAGTAGATATGCCCATTTTTGATGAAGAAAGCGGGATGGAGGAGACAAGAAAGATAGTAGCGTCAACACACGAAAAAGAGCTGCAGACATTGAAGCAGCAAATTGACAATCTGATTGTTCCTCCTTCTTGATTTTGTATTTGGGTTTTGTTGCTGTAGCTGCATTTTTGTAATGTCTCATTTTTTTGATATAAAGGACATTTTGTTGTGGCTCCATTATTTATTGCATATCTTATTCAGATATAAATAATAGATAGATATGATATATTATTGACAACTTAATCGAAAACGACAAGTTGCTGATGTAGAAGATGAACGATGATGAATCGTCAATGTATATGAAATTGAATGAACGGGAATACCGTCAAGTAATGATGAAAGAACGGGTAAATCGTTAAATAATGTTGAAATGAACGAATTAATCGTCAAATGATAATAAATGAACGGGTTAACCGTCAAAATAGATGAACGGATGAACCGTCAGATATTATCGAACGGACGAACCGTCGGATGAGTGTAATAAATGAACGGATGAACCGTCAGGTGTTTAATGAATGGACGAACCGTCGGATGAATGTGATAAATGAATGGATGAACCGTCAGATATTAATGAACGGATGAACCGTCGGATGAATGTAATGTTTCATAAATTGAGGAACGTCTGTCTATAAATATAGCAGAAATCTGACAGAAATGAACACTTCTACTCTTCAACATAAAAATATCTTCCGGAGAAGCATCTAAGAAGGTTGAGACTGTCTCGAAGGTTCAGAAGGGTATTGAAGAACACCCTACCGATCCAGTTCAGCCAAAGGAAGCAGAAGCAGGCGAAGGTTCGTCTGCACCCCAGCCACCGCGGGACATTTTGGACTTCCTGCTCGAACCAGGAAAGACTAAAGAAGAAGAAGCCATGAGGATGGCCGCCTGCAAGTTTCTTGTGGGATCCAGCAAAGAGGTTCTCGGCTCTTTTGCTGACCGCATTTTTGAGAAGGACGGCAGTGGCCCTCGTCCCAATGTAGAAAAAGATGATAGCGACCTTTAATATGTACTATCATATAATAAAATTTGAATTTTATTTATGAACTTGATTTTGTCTGATAATTTACAAGTATTTACATTTATACATAATACTTCTTTAAGAATTTACCATTGATAGGCATCATAGCAACTCGACCATCAAGTTCTGAAAGTTGATAAGCTCCGTTTGAGAAGACTTTGCTTACAACATAGGGACCTTCCCATTTCGCATCGAATTTCCCTTTGCTCATATGAGTCATAGTCATAGGACGTCTGACCGTTAGAACAAGTTCTCCTTGCTGAAAGGCTCTGACCTTCACTTTACGATTAAATGTCTTTGAGATGCAGGCTTGGTATAACTCAATATGCTGTTGAGCCATTAACCGCTTTTCATCCAATGCCTCTAGCTCTTGAAGTCGAAGAAGGTCATTGTTTTCTGTGGTAAGCTCATTGGCAATAGCAATCCTTAAAGAAGGAATTTGTAACTCCAAAGGAAGGACAGCTTCACAGCCATACACCAAAGAGAAAGGTGTAAAGCCTGTGGGATTGCGGACTATAGTTCGATAGGCCCAAAGACATTCGCCAAGTTTCTCGCTCCAATTTCGTTTGTTAGTGGATACAAATTTCTTAAGGAGCTTAATAATGGTTTTGTTAAAGGCTTCAGCTAAACCATTAGCAGCAGGATTGTAGGCCGTCGAAGCAACATTGCTAATACGATGATCATCGCAGAATCTAGTGAACTTCTGACTAATGAATTGAGGTCCATTGTCATGAATGATTCTTCGAGGTACACCGAATCTATAGATGATATGGTGTTTAACGAAGTTAATGACACTGCTAGTCTTAACTTCAGCCCGAGGTATAGCTTCAGCCCACTTGGAGAAGTAATCGGTTATCGCCAATATGAACCGATGTCCTCTAGAAGAAGGAGGATTAATAGGACCTATGATGTCCATACCCCAAGCTTCAAAAGGCCAGGAAGCAGCAGTCGGGTGTAAAAATTCCGAGGGTTGATGAAGGAAGTCTGCATGGATTTGACAAGCACGACATTTCCTTGCATATTCAATGGCATCTGATACCATAGAGGGCCAATAGTAACCCATGCGTCGGATACGATCCTGTAATTTAGGACCAGGTTGATGTGCTCCACAGACGCCATTATGAGCTTCACGCAACACTTGTTTGGCTTCATCACCAGCTAAACAACGTAGAAGAAGACCATCATAAGTTCGTCGATAGAGTGTTTTGGTGGTTTGATTGTAATAAAATCGTAGAGATCGACGTCGAACGCTTGTAGCCTCCTTAGGATCTTCAGGGAGTATGTCATGTACTACGAAATCGATAAAAGGAGTTCTCCAATCGTCATCAATAACATTGACTTCAGCAAGATTGCTAAATTCAATATTACGATTATTTTCAATACAGAACAGTTCTCGGTTAGAAATAACCACCACCTGATGTCTTTTGATAGGGATGGCTAAGACAGCTGCAAGATTGGCCAAAGCATCGGCTTCAGTATTGCAAGCTCGTCGAACATAGTCGATGAAGAAAGCTTTGAATGATGTAGCTATATTAATTGCCGCTTCATGATAAGGCACTAGGTCTTGATGACGGACTTCATAGGTTCCTCTAACCTGGTTCACAACCAGTTTAGAATCACCATAGACTTCCAGATATTCAATATTCAGTTGTTTAGCTAGCTGAAGGCCGACAAGTAAAGCATTGTATTCTGCCACATTGTTAGAGCAAGGTTCATCTAAAGAGTAGGCTCTTTGGATAGTTAATCCGTCTGGAGAAACGAGAACAACTCCAACACCTGCCACTATAGCACCATTTGGTCCAATTCTTGATGTACCATCAAAGAATAAACGCCAAGTTGGAAACTCTTCGGAGATTATGTTGACTCCTAATGTCTCGTCAGGAATTTTGTCATAGAGTTTAGATGTCTCAGGCACAGGATGAGCTGCTCAGAAGTCCGCCAACGCTTGACCTTTGACAGATTTCTGTGGAACATACACCATGTCATATTGAGCTAGCAGGATTGCCCATGTAGCCAACCGAGAATTAAGTGTACTCGATTTCTTCATGAGTACTCGGAAAGGGTTAACTCGAGATATAACATGAATAGTTTGACCATTGATATAATGCCTCATCTTTTGTACAGCAAACATGAGAGCCAGGCATTCTTTCTCGACCGGACTATAACGGTGTTAGCACCAATCATAGTTCGGCTAAGGTAGTAGATAGCTTGTTCATGGCCTTCTTTGTTCTTTTGGGCAAGTAAAGCACCCAACGAATGGTCCATAGCACGGACATACATCAAGAATGGAATACCAGAGATAGGTGGCACCAAAACTGGTGGGTTCATAAGATATTGTTTGATATCATCGAATGCTCGTTGACACTCTTCAGTCCAAACAAAAGATACACCCTTCTTCATTAGTTGAGTGAATGGTCTACAGCGTCCAGACAAGTTTGAAATAAATCGTCTGATGTACGCAAGTCGGCCTTGGAATCCTCGTAGCTCTTTTAGGTTGCGTGGAGGACGCATCTCTTGGATGGCTTTGATCTTCTCGGGATCCACTTGTATACCCTTAGAGGTAATGACGAAGCCGAGAAATTTGCCACTAGAGACACCCAAGAATGACTTGGTGGGATTCATCTTGAGCTGATGTTGATGCATGAGATTAAATATTGTTCTTAAATCTTGTATGTGATCTTCTTTTAGACGACTTTTAACAGCAATATCGTCAACGTAGAATTCGACTGTTTTACGAAGATGTTCTCTAAAAATGGTACTCATAGCCCGTTGGTAGGTTGCACCAGCGTTCTTGAGACCAAATGGCATCACTGTGTAACAATAGACTCCTCGAGGAGTACGAAAAGATGTATGCTTTTCATCTTCAGGATGCATTTTGATCTGATTATATCCGGAAAATCTATCCATAAAAGATATTCTTTCGAACCTACAAGTATTGTCAATCATGACGTCTGTGATAGGAAGAGGAAATTCATCTTTTGGACATGCTTCATTGAGATCTCGGAAGTCGATACAGACTCGAACTTTTCCAGTTTTCTTCAAAATTTGGACGACATTGGCTACCCAATCAGGATGCTGCTCTTCTCGAATAAAGCCACAAGCGATGAGCTTCTTGACTTCATCATCAATTGTGTCCATCATTTCAGGCTTAAATCGCCTTTGTTGCTGTTTGACCGGTTTAGCATTAGGAAGAATATTCAGTTTGTGAGTAGCAATCTTGGGATCTAAACCTGGCATATCTTCGTAACTCCAAGCAAAGACGTCAATATATTCTTTAATAAGAAGAATCAACTCTTGCTTATCTGCTTCTGGAAGATTCTTGCTAATAAAGATTGGCCGAGGTGACTCTCTTTCCCCTACATCAATTTGAATTAGTTGATCTTCAGTAGGAGGTTCACGTTGTTCAAAATGAAGTACCCATTGGTTATCCATATGTTGAGCCCAAGGATCTGTTTCCGGACTTTCTTCAACATCTTCATCACAACCTTCTGGTAGTTCAACGGAGACCATGTTAGAAGATACGATTATACGATGGACTTCACCGATGCTGGTATCGGAATCCCATGATCTGGAATGAGAAGAATTAGAACGTTCTTCACTATCTGATTCAGAAGCCGCTGGGGATAACAGTGGAGGAGAAGTATATCCGAGACCTTTCTTGGTCCTGTCATAATACATTTGTGATTTTCCGTTTGGAACTATTGTACGAATGGAAGTTCGTCTTCCTTTACCATAGTTAAGGCCGCTCTTGAAGTCGTAACCCATCTTTCGGAGGATGTCTTTTGATTGTCGACTATAACGATGGAACTGGAGACGTCCCGTATCGTTAACTTTGCTATCATCCGTATAGTTAATCTTTGTTTTCGGTCTTTTATATAAAATGCTGGACTTTCACCTTTCTTCAAAGAAGGGTGAATACAGTAAGAATCATCTGGATCTTCAAGCGAGACTTCTGTCTGAAGAGATTGTACGACTCCCAGTGTAATTGATTGGAAGCTATCTAACATATTCAAATAACTTTTAGTATAATAAATAACATCAATATACTGGAAAGTAGGTGCTTTTTCATTGATTTGTACATCAGTATTTACAACAGGACCTTTAACCTTAGCAGGTTTGGTCAAATTGATTACAAGAGGGGGAGAAGAAGAACGTGGAGGAGGCTTGTTACGACGGAGATAGATAACAAGTGGCTCAAAAGAGGTGAGCTCTCTTTTTTCCTTGTTGCGATTTAGATCAACAACAAGTGGCTCAGAAGGAATGAGTTGCTTTTTGTCTTTGTTACGACGTAAGTCGATAACAAGTGGCTCAGAAGAGGTGAGCTCCCTTTGATTTTCATCAGCATCAACTGATTTCTTTTGAACTGGTAAGTGAATAACCAGTCGCTTGGAAGATTGAGGATGAGAAACTCGCCCCTTAACAGGTATGATAAGAGTGTCTTGAGGTACTGCTTTTTGATCTTCTTCAGTATCCATAGCCAATACCACCTTCATAAATTCATCCTTGTACATACGAGCATCGTTGCAATAAGCTTCAACACCCTTGAAAGAATAAAGGTCCGCAACTTCCTTGTGAACTTGTCCTTTGTCATCAACGTATTTAAAGCATTGATGAAGAGTTGATGGAACGACATTGTGTTCATAAAGGAATGGCCTTCCCAGGAGAGCATTGTAAGAACAACCATGATTGTCAATGATATAAAAGGTCACCTTTGTGCGAAGATTGACTATTTAGAGTTTTAGGCGGATCTTGCCCAAAGGTTCACTCTTTCCTTGGTTAAATCCCAGAATAGTAGTGATCGTGGTTGAAAGACTATGCACTGGTATCTTCAATGCATCTAGCATTGTCTTTGGCATAATACTAAGTGCAGACCCTGGATCTATCAGGATACGATCAACCTTCATTGAATCTATATATCCTGTATAGTAAAGAGGACGATCATGTCTATTATCTTCCATTAGCATATCATCCTGAGTGAAGGTAATGTTTGGGATCAGTTCCAAGACACTATGACAGTGATGACAAGAGACTGGTTCTGATTCTGGCTTCTTGAGAAGAGTTAAACAAGTTTCAGCCTGCATCAGAGCTTCACTTAGAGTTTCTCGTATCTCTTTGGAAAGACGCAAGAGTTCAAAGATTGACAGCCTAGCTGGTGTATTGGCTAATTGAGCCAATATATCAAAATTGTAAGGCTTCTCAAGCCCAGTAGGAGATGACTTCTTTAGAGGTTTGTCAAATCGAACTTGTTGCTTGCCTTTGTCAGCCGTTGTTGGCTTAGGAGGAATTGATACTACAACTGGTGAAGATGTAGAAGGGACCTCTTCAGCAGATGCAGGTTGGGCCAGAACAGGTTCGGAAGAACAAGCAAGATCCTTTTGACCTTCAGAATGATCTTTCAAATAAGCTTTCCCTGATCTGGTGCCTAACAGAATCTCTTCGTCAACAATGGGATCAAAAGATACCATGTTGCAAATCTTGGTTTTGCTTTTAGAACGAGTTTTCTTCTTGGAAGATATCTCAAATTCTGAAGCAAGATCAGGATGAATCTATATAATTTCACCGTTGTCAAGAGACAAGGGAATAAGATCTTCATTGGATGGAAGCGGAAGATTCTCAATCTCAAGGGTTGCTTTAGGAATTAGAATGACACCATGCTGTATCATCTGTGGAGGGAAATCCCCAAACTGGACTGAAACCATATTTGCAGTAACAGTCTTCTCATCTTGTTGCAGAGTGACTACACCAGCATTGACAAGCTCTTGAATCTTACCTTTGAGCACATAGCATGCTCGAGTAGGATGTCCAATGAATCGGTGATAGACACAATACTTGGGATGATCAGTCTTATTAACTTCATCAGGTTTCTTTGGATCAGGGAGTTGAATTTTATTGCTTTTGAGTAAACATTCGAAGATACTTGCTGTGTCATTTTCGTCAAAGGAATATTCTACCTTCGGACGAGGTTCCCTCGGTGGAGGTGCAGAAGGAGTAGGAGTAGATGTAGGTAGGGCCACATTGACAGCCAAAGATTCTTTATTTTTGTTCAAGTTAATGTTCAAAGTCTCTTTCGCTTTGCGATTGTTCTGACGATTGTTACCACCTGAATTTTGATGCTCATCTCGATCAGGGTTAGACATTTGTACCCCCAATTGTTTGAACTTGTCGGCACTTACTTCAGCAGCTTTGGCGTTGACGATGAATGAGGGCCAATCTTGGAATTGGGTAGATCCCGTCCACATACTGATAATAGGCAAAAGATTTGCCTTACAAGTATCAATAGTGACAGCAGCTGGAGTTCCAGGAGGCATTTTCAAAGCTTCACGACGGAACCGTTCAATAAAGCTCTCAGCGGTTTCATTATGTTTTTGTTTGATTTTGTTGAGAGCTGACATAGTCATATCATTAAATCCTTCAAAGAACCGTTCCAGAAAGATTTGTTTGAGACCTGAAAAGGATGTGATGCAACCATCGGGCAAACTTCTGTACCAGTCGTATGCTACGCCGGCTAAACAACCGACGAACACTCTGGTAAGAAGAGCGTCATTTGGCTGAAGTTGAACAGTCATTACCTCAAAATGATTGATGAATTGACTCGGGGAAGTACTGCCATCGAACAGAGAGATTGTAGGGATTTTGTACTTTGGGGGAAACGGAACGTCCTTCCATTCAACCGGATAGGGCTGTTTAATCCCCAACCTTTGTAGATTGTCTTTCTCTTTAAATGCTTCAAACTGGGTTCGTAAGAGTTTGACAGCTTCATTGGCGTCTTCTGATGAAGAAGAAGGAACAGGTTGAGTTGTAGTGATAGGAGGAGGAACAGCATTGTAAGCACTACCCCCAGCTCCTGATTGGCTAGGCGTAGTTTGTACTTGCACTTGTACAGGAGGCATTTGGGGAGGCACTACCCCCAGCCCAGTATTGGCAGGTGTTGAAGATGCTATGATCTCTGGACTAGTAATAGGTACAGTTGGTGGTGTAACATGCTGTGCTACAATAATAGAATGCATACTAGCAACCATCTCAGCCATGGTTTTTAATTTGTCTTCAAGTGCAGCAATTCGCTGTTTCTGATTTGCGGAGGTTGAAGCATCTGGATCATCGGTGACAACATAAGCCGTCACTTCTCTTGGCACATTGGAAGATACTGTTTGTTTAGAACTTTCACTGTATGCATCATAATCAGAGAACGAATCATCTCCTGATTGGGAAACAGGAAGATGACTTGAAGGATTTTGAGGAAGATTCCTTTGACCAATTGTATCTCGGCTTCGAGAACGGGTATGTTGAAATACTCCTTCAGAAGATTCTTGAAGTAATTCCAAATACCGTTGGCTTGGCTTGCGGAGTCTACCATGCTTAGAGCATCTTTTACCCCCAGTGTCTCGGGAAGTCATGTTAACAGAAGCATACAAAACTTTGTCTTCTTCTGACATAGGTTCAGATTTAGCAAAAGTTAAACGATCGAAGACAGATCGTTTTGTCGTTTGACAACAGCATTGGATGATGACTTTATGATTACAGTGATGATCAGATGGTTGAGATGGAGATATTGAGACATTATCCTATTTTTGTCTTAGATGTTCTCGAAGATCTACAACAGGACGAGGAAAGTTCCGAGGGATCTGTTCTTTGATAATATTTGGAACATGATTCCGATTCTTCAAATGTTTAGTCCCTTGAGTATACAGGAAAGTACTCACTTCATTGGCATAAGTGTCAGGATTTTTGACCTTGGAGATTTGTTTCTGATGATGTTTGACCTTCGGCATCGGTTGTTTGCGTTTTACCGAAGTGGATCGGTTAAGATAAGTTCTGAGGTCAGCAAATTCACCCCCAGGAGTTTCTGTTTGAGACACTAACAGTTTTCCCTGTCTGGAACGACAAATTTGGAAAGTCGGAATATCCTGGAATTCTGCTATCGGAGTAGGTAGAATACCTCTTTGATTAGTACAAGTACTCTTGTTATAAAGGAAAGAAGAATCCTTGTTTGCCAGAGTTCTTGAATTGATTGGTACCGAGACACATTGAGATGGATCCTCTTCAGTAAAGACTGAAGAAGACTGAGAAAAGACCAAAGGGCCTTTTCCCTTGTTTTGAGATGAAGGGTTAGCTAAAGAGCGTTTCTCTCTGTTATCTTCCAAGTCATGAGACAAGGAAGTTTGAGAAAAGATCAATGGACCTTTTCCTTTGCTTTGAAGAGAAGGAGGAATAGTCAAAGGACTACCCTCAGTGGATTGCGCAGAGGCATTAGGGTGTTTGGGAAGAGGAGTAGAATCTCTTCTTTTATTGTGAGAAGAAGGGAATTTAGCCAAAAGGCTGTTTTTCTTGGATTGCGCAGACTTGATTTGCGCATGGGTGGAAGGTACACTAGTCATTTGTACATTAGAAGCTTTGGTAGGAAGTGCATCAGGAGTCTTTGTCTTAGAGTGCTTGGAATGCATTTTAGTTACTGGAGTGCTATTTTGTGCAGGAAAATCCACTGCCAATTGCGCCAGAGTCATAGGAGTCTTCTATTTTGACAAGGCAGCATATGAAGTAGCTTGCACAACAGTTGCAGCAGAATGCGCAGCCTTGACTGCAACAGATTGTGCAGCAATTGCTGAGACAGACTGTGCAACAGTTGACACAGCAGTTTGTGCAGCAGTCTGACTAGCAAATTGTGCAACAGTTGGCACAGCATCCTTGGTGGCAAAACTGTCAGATTGTGCAGCAGACTTGGAGACCCAAACTGAGCGCACTTTGCTCTTGGCAGAAGTGACTGCAGTACGGGGAGTGGTCTTGGAGTTGAGCATCGCCTCGTAGGGTGTCTGGTTGACCTTAACAACCAGCGTCTTCTGCGTCTTCCCGATAGACGCTACGTCACATTGAGTTACTACTTCCTCGTCGGAGGAGAAAGTTGTCCCCAGCAGAGTCGCCATTTTATTTGCAAAAACAAAAGTATAAAACTTTATTGATACAAACTGTAATAAAGATTACAAGAATTCTGGGAAAATTACAACTATAGGAATCCAATCTTGATGACGATTGCTTTATCCCTTGGACGATGTGAACTTTGAAGACGAAGCCTTTGAAGTTGAAAACAACTCTGGAAATTGAAGGCAAAAGACTCTGAAGTTGAAGACAAAAGTCTTGGAAGAATGTAGCAGCACTTTGGCAAGAACTCCTGAACTCTCTGATTTCTGATCTCTGATCTTGATCCCTCTTAAAATAAAGACTTGAAACTCTATTTATAGAGTTCTAAAAATAACTAACTTTCAGTTATTTTGGACTGCACAAGCTAATTTGCGCAGCAACTGGTTTGCGCAGACATGGACTGCGCAGGCAGTTACTGAATCGTGGGCCAACTATCTGGGACACATGGCATTATTTGATTGAAATGCGCATGATCGTGCATAGACAGTTGCCACGTAATGAGCAATTGATGGCATGAATGCCATATATAATTGGTCAGTTATGTTGGTAGAATGCGCAAAGTAAACTGTGCAGACTTTGGTTTACGCAGACTCAGACTGCGCATGAATGGTTTGCGCAACCACGGATTGCGCATGACTGGTTTGCACAACCACGGATTGCGTTGCCACCTGTCAGCCGCCCTCGAGAACTGTGCGGCGTCAAAAACGAATAGTCTCCTCGTTATTCGTGTTGTCAGTTGTCAGGAAGATCTGATTTGATTCAGTCAATGATGACTTCTGCCACGTCAGCCTGCGCAGTTGGGAACATGCGCAAACCAACCTGCGCAAAGTGATGTCTGCATAATCTGTTGTCTGTGCAACTCATCAAAATGATGAATATCTTGAATTTTTGACTTTTGTTGATTGATGCAACTTGATTTTTCAGGACCTACAAACATGAGAAACATCTTCGGACAGTTTTGCAGACCTTGAGGGAGCACCAACTTTATGCGAAGCTTAGTAAATGTGAGTTTTGGTTGGATCGTATTTCGTTCCTGGGACATATTATTTCTGGAGCAGGATTGTCAGTAGATCCGAAGAAGGTTGAGGCAGTAGAGAATTGGCCAGTTCCGAAGACGGTAGCAGAAGTGCGTAGTTTCTTGGGATTGGCAGGTTATTATCGGAGGTTCGTGGCAGATTTTGCCAGGATTTCGGCACCCTTGACGCGTTTGACGCATAAAGATGTAGAGTTTGTTTGGTCAGCAGAATGTCAGACATCATTTGAAGAGTTGAAGAAGAGATTAATCTCAGCCCCGATCTTGACACTTCCAGTAGGATCGGGAGGGTTTACAGTGTATATGACGCATCCGGGAAGGGACTGGGGTGTGTATTGGTGCAGCATGGTAAGGTGATAGCATATGCATCTCGACAGCTTCGGGACCATGAAAGGAACTATCCGACCCACGACCTGGAATTAGCAGCAGTAGTATTTTCGCTTAAGTTATGGAGGCACTATTTATATGGGGATCGAGTAGAGATTTACACTGATCATAAGAGCTTAAAGTATGTATTTACCCAGAGGGACCTGAACATGAGACAGAGAAGATGGTTGGAGTTACTGAAGGACTTTGATGTAAATCTTCAGTATCATCCAGGCAAGGCGAATGTGGTAGCAGATGCCTTGAGCAGGAGAGGTGGTGCATTCGTTTTAACCTCGCAAAGGCATATTTTGGAAGACCTTCAGGAAATGGGAATTGAAGTGATCTTGCCACAAGATACAGGAGTTATGGCCACTTTACAGATTCAGTCTACTTTAGTAGAGAGGATCAGAGCAGCCCAGGTAGAGGATCCGCGGATCCAGAAGCTTCGATCAGAGTGTGAGTCAGGTCTCAGGAAGGAGTTAGTAATCCATGAGGATGGTACACTTAGGTTCAGAAATCGTCTTTGTGTACCAGGTAGAGACCTTCGACAAGAAGTTATGTTAGAGGCTCATAGTTCTCCTTATTCTATTCATCCCGGAGGCACAAAGATGTACCAGGATATGAAGCAGCACTTTTGGTGGAATGGCATGAAGAGGGAGATAGCGAGGTTCGTATCCAAATGTTTGGTATGTCAGCAAGTGAAGGCAGAGTAGCAGAGACCAGCAGGATTGTTACAGCCACTTCCTATTCCGGAGTGGAAGTAGGATCACATCACGATGGACTTTGTGACCGGTTTACCTAGATCTCCGACCGGTCGAAACGCAGTTTGGGTAATCGTGGATCGGCTCACGAAGGTTGCTCATTTTCTTCCTTTCAAAGTAGGACAGTCTACTGAGCAGCTGGCAGAAATGTATATGAAGCAGATTGTAAGGCAGCATGGTGTTCCAGTCAGCATAGTATCAGATCGAGACACACGGTTCACCTCTCACTTTTGGCAAAGTTTGCATCAAAGTTTGGGTACTAAGTTGAGGTTCAGTACAGCCTATCATCCGCAGACGGACGGACAATCAAAGAGAACCATTCAGACCTTGGAAGATATGTTACGGGCTTGTACTTTGGACTTCAGCGGAACTTGGGAAGATCAACTTCATTTAGTAGAGTTCTCTTACAATAATAGTTATCAGGCAAGTATACAGATGGCACCGTTTGAAGCATTATACGGCAGGAAGTGCAGGTCCCCTTGGCATGGGACGATGTGGGAGAAAGAAAATTGTTGGGACCCGAGATGATCACGCAGACAGTGGAGACAGTCAAGTTGATCAGAGAGCGGCTTCGAGTCGCGTAGGACAAACACCGACACTGGGCAGATCAACATCGTAGGCCTCTAGAGTTTGGCGTTGGTGACCAAGTATTTCTGCGGATTTTGCCTACTCGGGGTGTCATTAGATTTAGAACCCGAGGAAAGCTTAGTCCGAGATTCGTTGGTCCTTTTGAGATTCTCGCTCGGGTAGACGATATTGCTTATCGGCTTGCCCTTCCTCCCTCGCTATCTGGCATACATGATGTGTTTCATGTATCTCAGTTGTGTGGGTATGTCCCGGATCCGAGTTATGTCCTCGATCATTCGGAGTTAGTCGTTGGTACCGACCTAACTTACGAGGAACAACCCGTATCTATTTTGGACCGGCGAGAGAAGGTGCTTAAGAACCAGACTATTAACCTTGTCCGTGTCGCTTGGGGCCATCACTCTCCGGGAGAGTCAACCTGGGACCGCGAGGACGAGATTAGATCTCGGTATCCGCACTTGTTCGACTCAGAAGGTATGTTTCTCCTCATGCCTTGGTAATCCGATTACATGCATGTTTTGTACTATTTTAAAATATGTGATCAATGACTGCTAATGATAGGTTGCTTGTGTATATTGTAATTACACCTTGCTTGCCCGAATTTCTCTATCTTGTCTTGGCAGAAATTCCGAGGACAAAATTTTTCTAAGGAGGATAGAGATGTCACTCCCCGATCCCAATAGACGTATTCTTTCATGAATTCTGTATATGGTATCCCGTATTTAGCATCTGCATAATTCTATTTATTATTATTTAATGGTTGCATGTAGTTTTAAGCATGTCATTAGTGGAATGGTTAGAGCATGTTTAGAGGTTAGGGTTTTCTTAATCCAACCTAACCCCTATTTATATTCTCTTCCTCACTCTCTCTCCTCATTCACTCCTCCATTTATTTTCCTCAACCACCATCCTTAGACAAGTACAACTTGCTCAAAAGTAGAGATTTGTGCATTTTTCATTTTAGATTTTTCCTTTGATATTATTTGTCTATATTGTTCTTCTCTTCATTCTCTACAAGTTTAGTTCTTGGAGTTTTTGATTTTAATGGCTAGTTTGGTGTAGATCTAAGTTTCTAAAACTAGGGTTTTATGTATTTACATGGTTTTGATCTACCAAACTCAATTATTTTAGAAAACTAATGGTCATAGGATGTAGGAAATTTGATTCTACACAATTTTGACCTTTGAAAAGTTTGATTTCGACTTGTTTTGAGGAAGTTATGGCCAAAACAATATTTGGATATTTTCGATGTCATCAGTCCTGGTTTTGGCAGGGACGATGAATAGTGCTGCTGCATAGTGCCGCATAGTGCCGAGCCGCATAAGAATGCTGCATAGTGCCGCATAGTGCCGAGCCGCATAAGAATGCTGCATAGTGCCGCATAGTGCTGCATAGTGCCGAGCCGCATGAGAATGCTGCATAGTGCCGCATAGTACCGAGCCGCATAAGAATGCTGTATAGTGCCGCATAGTGTCGAGCCGCATAAGAATGCTGCATAGTGCCGCATAGTGTCGAGCTGCATGAGGATGCTGCATAGTGCCGCATAGTGTCGAGCCGCATAAGAATGCTGTATATTATCGCATAGTGCTGAATAGTACCGCATAGTGCTGAATAGTGCAGCATAGTGTCTATTTTGGCTGTTTTTGGCTATTTTAAGTCCTATTTGGCTGAATTGTGGCCAGAATTTCTCCTAACTCCCAACATGAAAGTTGTAGATCTTTGTCTTGGCTTCAAGAATCTTCATGACTAGCGAGCTCTTCACTCCCTAAGTGCATAGTACCTTCTTGTTCTATTTTCCTCTTGTGTTTTGGTCCTCATTCCTGATCTAACTCCTATGCGTATGCTGGATAACCCTATGTGTGTACTAAGGTACAATCTATGTGAGCATCGATGTGCTATCCTATGTGCTAAGTGTTCCTATGTGATACCTGTCAGTACCTCCAAGAGTCCAGCATTTACATAGCAATTGGTCAGTAGAAATGACGTGGCATTGTTGTGTGTCGCATTACACCAAGAAGGGGGTACATACGTATGACTCTATAAGCCCGTAAGGATCACTTCTTGGGGTACTCGTACAATGTACGACATATAGGGGAGTGAGCATGTGACCACGACATATGAACTCCGAGAATAACCTAGGGATTAACTAGGCAACTAACTTGGTAGATGCATTGGGTGGGAAGAATCCCGAGATCGTGCCATACTAGCCACCCCAGGACCAGTCCTGACGTGTCGGGTTGGCCACCACGGATATGGTTTCACTCGCCTATAGCGGATGGCTATATCCGACTCCTACGAGCTATGTGTTATATGTTTTAGCGCGGTAGCCCTCCGGAGGACCGGTGCATAATCAATGTGCTATATGTCTTATGGTTTGACTAGCCCTGCTGGGTTGACACGGTCTGAGGATTCTTTTTAATCATTATCGCGGGGATAACTCCGCCAAATATAGAAAGCCGCATGAATTAATGGCCGCTTGAAAAAAATGACTTGACTGTGCCTTATAACTTTCGTTAGTAGCCAAGGGACATGGACTGTCATGGTGCGTGGTCCAACCCATGTCCTTGTTTGGTTGTTGGGTTGGGCTATCGTGCTAGAACAGGCTGTGGACCGAGGTTACGACCGAAAGCTTTTATTATTACTATTATTATTATTATTATTTGCTTGGGTTTTATTTCACACTTTTGTGCTTCCTTGTGGTACTTGCTATTCAGGGCTGACCCCGCTGGTTTTGTTTGGCCAGATCTCGTAGCAGCGCCTGAGGATCCAAACTTCCTTCCCGACGTCAATGGTGCATACTAGGAGCATGGCTGGCGGGGGACTCGAGTGGGTTTCTTCTTCACCACTCTAGTATCTTTACTTATGTTCTGGCGTTTAGCCACCGGCACCTGTTAGCCGGCTAATCTGGATATTTTGTTTTGCATAATTTGTAATTAAATCAGACTGCAGCTGAAAACAATTATGTACCTATGACTCTCTGGGCTATCTAACTTATAAAGCTAGATCCCCATGATCATTTTGATGATGCGTCGGGGACGCCTTACTGCTTTATCTTATATGATCATTATTTACTGCTTCTTGTTTGATTGATTGAGACCTAGATGCTCTGTGAGACCATAGGAGACTTGATTGTAGCATGCACCCCCATGTCTCTTGACAGCCACGATCGCCGTATGACGTTTATATACCTCGTATGGAGTAGCTGGCCTAGTCCGTCTCCGTATTTCGGTACTGGGGCGTGACACATCGGAATCTAACTTTGGACATATGGTTGGATTCGTATCATCAAAACGAATCTGTAGACATGTAGTTTGACGACTTTAGAGACCATTGACTCTGGCACGCTTTTCGGTACAAAGCGGGTCCAACGACGGACACCATTTTGGCCCAAAATGACCATTTTGCCCCTGTGTCTAGAATTGGACTTAAGGACAGACAATTCTAGCTAATTTGACTACTATGAGAATGTTGGCAATGTCTGTTTTAGCTTTCAAAGACAGTTGTGAGATTTGGACTTTATGGCTGACTAGTTGACAGTATATTGTTGGTTCTTAGTGCTACCACTAGGCAAGATACCTTGCCTCCCTCTACAGTTCATTTTCATGCTTATAGTTCTTCTGCTTTTTATTATGTGACCATTTAGTTACTCTAGTTGATATGGATTTATATGTTTTCTTCATACCATGTTTACCAGTTTATCGTCTTGCTTACATATCATTCTTCTATGGCTTAGTAGTGTAGATATACCCGGCTTGTTCACATTATAGTTCATACTAGAGTTGTCCTTACCTGTATCATGACTGAGTTGTACTGTGTCATCACCTGTATCTTGACTGAGACGTGTCTACAAGTATGTGTAACTGAATTGCTATTCTTGATTCGTCTTCTTAACCCGTGAGTCCACACTCGGGACGAGGGTATTTGTCTTGATTGATTGTACCTGCGAGTCCACATTCGGGGCGAGGGTGACAGTCTTGAACTAACCTGCGAGTCCACACTCGGGGCGAGGGTTAGTGATTCGTTTGCACCTGCGAGTCCACACTCGGGGCGAGGGTGCCTTGTCTTGAACTAACCTGCGAGTCCACACTCGGGGCGAGGGTTAGTGATTAGTACAAACTATCGAGTCCACACTCGGAATGAGGGTTTGGTAGTCCATTGATCTCTTGTTTACTTATTCTTCCAGCAGTTCATTTATGCGTAGTTGATTCCGTATCCGTGTTCATATTCACCTGTCAGTAGCCACATGTCAGTTTCTGTCTAGTTTCCTGTTTATGCCCTGTTTATATTCTTATGCATGATAGAACTGTTAGATAGGCATGTTTATATGTATCTTGCTATGTCCCCTGAGGACCTGATGATCTCTTCAGGTTTAGCGATTGTATGGAGTTAGTTAGCAGAGCAGGATGGTAGTTGACTATGATGCATTTGCATGATTCAGGTATTGATTTACGTTTATTGTCTTCTCGTGCTTTCATTCCTTATCATGAGATATCCTGCTTGTTAGCCTAGTTTATAGACTCTCATTATTTTTCCCTTGGAGTCTTATTGGACATGTATGCTAGTGGGCTGCAGACCAAGACCCATAATTATTCATTCATATTTTATAATCTTATTGTGGATTGAGATATAGTTTTCCTTGCCATGATTAGGCACAATAACATAGTCCAGACAGCGTTTATGTATTCGAGTCGGGCTGGAGTCTGCTCGATACGTAGCTGGCTTGCTCCCGAAGGTCTCCACTAGGCACACACAGTCTGGAACCGTACCTCAATGCACCATCCTCTGTAATGACAAACTCATCCCCAAGTCCTGCTCGAACCTGCTCTCAGATATACCGCAGGGCAACATCGTCGAACTGAGTCGACTTGATCCTCTCCATCAAGTCATACTGAATCCACAGTCCCTACATCTGTAACTCAACTTCCGGTACTAACATCTCGATGCCCAGGCTCTCCAGATCTGCTAACAAGTTACGATCCATCGTCAAACACATAGCTACCGGATACGTACTCAAGGCATCGGCAACCACGTTGGCCTTCCCTAGATGATACTGTAATGAAATATCGAAGTCCTTCATCAACACCAACCATCTTCTCTGCCTCATGTTGAGCTCCTTCTGTGTAAACACATACTTCAAGCTCTTGTGGTCTGTGAAGATCTCCACACGCTTTCCGTATAGATAGTGCTTCCATAACTTATGAGCAAAGATAACTGCCGCCAATACCAAGTCATGGGTAGGTAGTTCTTCTCATGCGGACGTAATTGCTTTGATGCGTAGGCAATCACCATTCCATGCTGCTGCAAGACACAACCCAGACCCTTCTCTAAGGCGTCACTGTAGATAGTGAACCCACCTGATCCTGATGGCAATGTCAGAATCGGGGCTCTCGTCAGCCGCTTCTTCAACTCATCAAAACAACCTGACACTCCTCTGACCAGATAAACTCTGCGTCCTTCCGAGTCAGCCTAGTCAATGGCTCTACAACCCGGAAGAAATCCTGAACAAACCTCCTGTAGTAGCCTGCCAATCCCAAAATGCTCCTGATATCCGTAACTGAACTCGGTGCTGTCCACGCCTCAACTACTCTGATCTTCTTCGGGTCTACTGAGATTCCATCCCCGGTCACAACATGACCTAGGAAATCAACTCGATCCAGGAAGAACTCAAACTTCGAGAGCTTGCCATAAAGCTGCTCCTTCTTGAGAGTCTCCAGAACTACTCTCAAGTGCCCCTAGTGCTCCTCTGGGGTCTTCGAGTACAACAAGATGTCGTCGATGAACACCACCATGAACTTGTCTAAGTACTGGTGGAATACCTTGTTCATCAGGTTCATGAACACTGCCGGGGCATTAGTTAACCCAAACGGCATCACCATGAACTCAAACTGGCCATACCGTGTCCTGAATGCTATCTTCGAAATGTCTTCCTTCTTCACCTTCACTTGATGGTAACCTGACCTCAGATCAATTTTGGAAAATACCTTCACTCTGCTTAACAGGTCGAACAGATCATCGATCCTCGGCAGTGGGTACTTATTCTTGATCATGGGGCTGTTGAGAGCCCTATAGTCAATACACATCCATACCTACCCGTCCTTCTTCTGTACAAAGAGTACCGGTGCACCCCACGATGAAGAACTCGATCGGATGAAACCTTCGTCCTGTAACTCATCCACCTGTTTCTTCAACTCCACCAGCTCGCTGTTGTTCACTCTATAGACGTGCTGAGATATCGGCTCTGTGCCGGGCACCAAATCTATAGAGAACTCCACATCTCTGTCCGGAGGTAACCCTGGCAACTCCTCCGGAAATACATCCATGAACTCAGCTATCAATGGATGTGGCACACTCTGCTCCTCTACTGAAACTCCACAAAAAACTTCGCTGCTCAACCAATCTATACCGAGTACAATATCATAGTTCGGTAATAGCATTACGAGCAAACTCACATCCATTTCTCGGCCTTCCAACACTACTCTCCGATCCTTGCAAATATCACTGACGAGGATAATACCACCCCAGTCGTGATCTCGCAAGTCCTAGGCGACAATTCAGAAGAGAGATGGTGTCTAATAGCAAATGGTACAGACACAAAGCTATGGGAAGCCCCAAAATCAAACAAAGTGAATGCAGGAAAAGAGTCGAGAAGAATATAACCTGCTATCAGATCTCCTACTACCTTTGCATCCTCAGCTGACATGGTGAAAGCTCGCCCCTGCTGACCTCCTCTGGTCTGTTGCTGGTGCTGGATAAACTTCTGCTGCTGAGTCTGCAATGGTCCCTTCTGCTGACCTGCCGAAGCCTTGGCTCGTGCTCCCTGAGCTGTACATCCTGAAGATATAGGACAGTCCCTCAGCTGGTGCTCCGTTGAACCACAAAGTAGGCACTTGCCTAGCCTCTTCCTACACTCGTTCAACACATGTCCTGGCTTCTTACAAAAAGTACAACTGATGACTTGCGGCAATCTAGGTGCCTGTTGTATCTGCTTCTACTGGAAAGGTGTACGACCTTGACTTTAGAACTACAGCTGCTGGAACGGCTTCTGTTGCTGCTGCTGATGATAATGGGCCTCTTGGCCGGGCCTCCACTACTGCCGGCTCCATGCGAATCATGGTCTCTCTTCACCTTCAGTTCGAGGTCGTCCTCTACTGCCATAGCTCCTGACAGAATCTCTTCAAAGGTAGCATCTCTGTCGCTCTTGGTCAAGGACTTGACTTTCTTAACCAAGCCCTTCCTGAACCTCCTAGCCTTCGTTGTCTCGCTAAGGCCCTCAGCAAATATGCCCAGGCGGCAGAACTCTTCGGCATACTCCTCTATTGTCTGGTTCCCCTGAACCAGATTCTCGAACTGTATCTCCAAGGCACCCAGTGTTGTGTCGAGAAAGAACTTCTCCTTGAAAAGCTTCTTGAAAGCCTCCCAAGTCTGCCCCTATGTACCAACTATAGGGTCGGTCTGGTACCGTGTACGGGCAAGGTCCTGTATTTGGCTGTCCGCTGCCTCTATCTGAAGTCTAACTGGTATCTCTGTGAGGCGAAAGATCTCCTCTATATGCTCGATCCAGTCATCAGCATATAGGATATCCTCAGTACCCTTGAAGTCTCGCAGCCGCATCTTCTGAAAGTCCTGAATGCCCGGGGTCCTCGGCTGGTACGACTATATCTATCCTTACTGCTACCATGGATAGCTGTTGGGCATTGTCAATGCCCTACCTCATATCCTCCGACTGGCGTCGCTGAGCCTCCATCATCTGCTGGAAGAAGCAAAAGAACTACACCATATTAACTGTCCCCTGAGGCGGTGGCGGTAGCATCTCCTGAATTCCCGGGGTTGTCCTTAGAACCGGTGGAGGAGCACCCCCAAAAGCTGCAGACGCTTCCACCTGAACAGGAACGAGAGGTGCTGCTGTCCCCGGGTCCTACTGAATCGGGCGAGAAGTGGCAGACCTCTCAGTGGTATCCCTTAGGCTAGAGCGATGCGATCGTGTCTCCACCATCCTGAAGACAGATCAAACAAAGAATCAATTACTAAGAAGGAAGCAATATAATTAAAGGAGGACAGTTATTTCAAAATAAGACAATTTGCAGCAAGAATTAGATCAGAGTTATCCCTAATGTGATTAAGTACCATAAACTTATATTCTATATCCTAGTACAGGCTGTAGTGATACTCTAGTTCGATTACCACTACAAAATTATACTAGTTGCGACTCTGACCTGCATGGGCCGCCACTAAAAAGTGTTATGACCCGCACCCAGTATAAGGGCACGAGAAGTGGTTACGTCCAGCCTACGTCGCAGTGTCGGCGGTAGAACGCTGTCATAGGTCATAATATCTAATAATATAACTGTACTTGTACAATGATATATGCTCCAAAAGGAGGACAATATAAAGGTATAACTTAATCACAGGATCTAAGGTGGAAAAGGAATAAAGAGATGGATAAGATAAAAGAGTAATCTCCAACAAGAGCTACAAATGAGAGTAATATCTGAGTGTTCAAATAACACAAAATAACGAATAACTGAAAGTACATCAAATAAGACAACTAAAAGGGAAACTAGTCTAAAAATTTAATATAGATAATAGGCTAGTCCTCAGGGACTGCTGGATCCTCCTGAAGGTCCAAGTCACCGGTATCATCTAAGCCTGTGCCATAATATTTAGGGCAGAACTCCTCCTCATCACCTAAAATATTTTCAACAGTCCAATCAGGATAGGAACGAGCACAATACATCTCACGCAGTTCATATCTTGACAGGAAATATAAAGCATGTGATAGAATAAGATACGTAAAACGCTGTAAGAAATAAGCATGAAAAGAAAGAGAGAAACTGATAACGAAAGATATCTATATATGATAATAGAGAACTGGAAGTGACTATGTGATTTGGAGTACAAGATATACATGTGAATGACTTGATTTGTATATGATTACACTACAGAGTTTATACATGATTACACTACTTTGGAATTGTTCACATGACTATTTCTACTTTCCCACGTCGTAATCAATACACAAGGATCTAGATAGATTATGTTATTGCACATGATAGTTTATACATGAAGCTCATGAGATCATGAGAGTACATGAGAGCATATGAGTATACATGAATAATAAGAGTCCATAAAATACATGATGTTCGTGAAAAGCACATGACATGATGTATTTGATGCACCCGAGGGGGATAATATCTCATGTAAAGATACATATAGTACTAATCCGTGATAATGTCGTGTCAGCATCAAGTAAATTAAACTATGACAAGATTATAATTCCTAACATGTATAGAACGGTCAGAGAATGTACTCGCCTGGTATCTCGACTGTCTGATGAGAATAAGAGACTGAACTGGAGTATCTGAGTCCTATTTAGAACAACCATAGGTTACAAAGTGTCTAATATGAAATAGATAAAGTCTACAATGCATTCTAAATGATTCTAGGTTCTTCTTGGTCAAAGTTAACCCTTGGTCAACTCTAGTCAACCCTGGTCAACTCTGGTCAAACTTGGTCAACTATAAGTAAACAAGTCCATTTACCAAATTTTAGTTCAAACTCAAGTTATCTAGTCATTCCAAGTCCGTTTGAGTCGATTTGGATCAAGTTTGACCCAAAGTTGACTTTTGTCAACTTGGTCAACTTGGCCAAGTTAGGCTCAATGAGTCAATCCTAAACTGACTTGCTAACCCGTAGACTATATCTAATAGCAATCATAGCATATACTTATATATTCTATTCATTCATTACATTATATATATATATCTATTATACAAAACACAAAGGTTTTTGAATCCTAGGGCTGACTGTGCCAAGATAAAGAGTGGTTGGGATTTAATCTTGGTGAATCAACGGTTGTGGGGTTTTATGGAGAAGAGCATTATTGGGAGTGGGATTTTATGGGGAAGAGCATTATTGGGAGTGGGGTTTTATGGAGAATCCAAAGATGGGGATTTAATATTTTGATGGTTGGGATTTAATATTTTGATGGGGGTCTCATAATGGTTGTGGATGAGCATTATTGAGAGTGGAGTTTTATGGAGAATCCAAATAAAATTCACATCCAGCAGTGGTTGGGATTTAATATTTTTATGGGGGCCTCAAAATTATTATTGTTCGTTTAAAATTGGGGGTCCAAGATTTTGAGGGAGAATACCTTAAATGAACCATGCCCTATGGGCACGAGTTATGACTATATATATATATATATATATAAGAAAAAATATATATATATATATAAGAAAATATATATATATATATATATATATATAAATGAGAATGTTGGCTCCGTTGCTCTCCCGCTCGGGTGCTCTCGGGGACTTGCGCCCCAGCTAGGACTGCCGCCTCCGCCCGCCATTGGGGACAGCGCCGACGTTCGGCTGTCCCGTAGCCCCCCTTCTCCATGGCTTCGACCCCGCCCGACCTCCTCGAGTTTCTGGGGCTCCCCTACGTTCCAGTGTCTCTCTCCTCCTCCCCCGCGCCTTCCTCATCGCCGGCCGTCCGTCCCCCCTACCCCCTCCCTCCGCATTCATCCCCTCCAGGCGCCCCACACCCTCCCTTCCCCCACCTTCCTGTCCCGGCCACCTGCTTCGTCACCCTCCAGCGACCCTCTGGTCGTCGTTCCCCTCCTCCCCTCCGGATCTCACCGCTGGAACGGATCCTCCCCCGGGAGCAGCTAGACCAGAGCTGCCCTCCTCCCTCCTCGGGTCCCCTACCGCCCTTCCGCCCACCTTCTCCTGATCTTCCTATTTAGAATTATCCCTGGGGACAGGCTGCAGAGAGCCACGTGCTCCCCTCGGGAACTACCTCCTCGTTGCGGGTCGTGCGCCCTTCAGGCACGATCTACCGCAGTGGGACCCCTAGCCACGTGCCCCTGCCAGTTTGCTGTGCACCATACGGTGCGGGTACTGCAGCTCCTTTGGGTGCCTCTGCTGGCGCAGTAGGAGTGGGCCCCGGTGGTGCGCACCACGGTTATGAGTGTGGCACTTCGGTTGAAGACCCTGCGTGTCTTTCTTTGGCACACCCTATCGGTGTGGGCCCCTGTGGTACTCTCTATTGGGGTGCTGCCTCTGTGGTCCCTTTGGGTGCCTCGTTAGGCGCAATTGGAGTGGGCCCCTGTGGCACCCCGTGAGGGCCTGGCTGTGGCGCACCATTTTTTGACCCGACGGGTCAGTTTGTGGCACTACCTAGGGTGGCGCCACCCGGCGGGTTCGGCACGTCCTTTAGTGTGTCTTCTTCTGCCGCTGCTGGCGCGGGCCCATGTGTCGCTCCCTACGGATTCACTGGTGGCGCACCCTGTAGTTGCGACGCGCCCGCTGGAGTATCCTTGGTCGCTTCTGTTGGCTCAGCTTCCCTTAGCGCTCCCGTCCGGAGTGGTGAGTCCCCTGCGCATCTTGGTCCGTTTCGCTTCCTACACCCGGTCTCTTCGGCTCGCTCTCTGGAGCCCTCCCTGGGTGCTGTGCTACAGCCCGGGTCTGCGCAAGCCGGTCTTGCCCGACCCCCTGGATCCGGTCCCCATGATCCAGCCTCCCCTCTCGCCTCCTCGAGAGATCGGCCACCCTTCCTGTGCCCCGGCGCTTCCCCTCTCTTTCCCCTGGTTGTTGATCCTTCGGGATCCTTTCCGGGTAGGGCCGCCACTTCCTCTGGCTTGACGCACTGGTCCGACGCTCCCGGCTATTGTGCTCTTCCTCCCATCGGGGTTCTCCCCTCTCCTCCGGTCGGGTTATCCCTGACGATCTGATCGCCCTCTTCCCCTTCTCGGAGCCGGCCCCCTTGCTGGCGGTTGATTCGCCTACGGCTCCGCCATCTTTATTTTTTTCCCAGGATCGCTCCGTTGCCCTCTTTGGCCCCGATTCCTTCCTTTGCCGAGAAGCTCCGTCCGGACTTATCGGCCAAAAAGGGATTTTTGCTTCCCGACGTTCATCTTTTTGCCGTTGCATACAATACTGAATTAGCAGTGCCCAAGGTCCCCTTCTCAGATCTGGAGATGACCGTGCTGCTCACCGCCTTTCCCCACACATTTTTCCTCAAATTCTCCTCCGGCTGCCCTAAGTTCAGCAGGGTGTAGGAGGTTATTGCCAGTTGGAGGCTATCCGCAGAATACAGGGTGGCCCCCTTAGACCCCAGGCATCTCCTGCTTCACCTCTCATCCGAGCTAGACTACCGGACTGTGTGGTCCAAGGGAACCAACAGGGTGGACACCCACCTGATGAAGATCATCAGGTGGTCTCTGGACTTCAATACCAGATTGGACTCCACAACGGTGGCGGCTTGGGTGACCTTACCCAACCTTCCCCTAATTTGCTTCGTCCCCGTGGCTCTCAAACGTATTGCCAACTCTTTCGGGACATACGTGGCCACCGCAGCCGAGACAAGCAACCTTTCTAAGGCTCACTATGCCAGGATATGTGTTGAGCTCGATCTCACTAACGAGCCTCCCAATCACATCCAAATTGAGCTCGGCACCCAGATGCACACCCATCAATTAGTCTACAACAACCACATCATTTTCTGTAATCACTGCCACCTTAGAGGGCACCTCTCAAAACATTGTTTCCGTCTCCACACAGAGCTCAAGAGGAAGCCTGCCCGTAAAGACACTCCGGTTGTCGAGAGCAGGAAGCTTAAATCACAGACTCGATTTGCCCTACTTCCTCTACAAAATTCCTACATAAGGTTCGAATCCAACGGAGGCGAGCTAGGCATGTCAACTGGCAAAGCGGTGGTCCTCTACAATCCACCGGTGCCTACCCTAGCCAATCGGTTCAGGACTTTACTGACAGAAGATGAAGATACCATCCAAGAGATTTCCCTCCTACAAGGATCGTCCGCGGCCCCCGAAACGGAGTCTGAGAAGGTGATCACCGGAGAACTATATACGAAGGCCACTAGGGAAAATCCCGCAGACCCGAATTTCGGATCTGCCCAACTCTTAGCGGTCCCCCCTTCCAGTATGAAAATCCATGGTATAGAAGCCCTTGCAATCTTGGGACCTGAGCAGGTCCTTAGGGGACAACAGGTTATTCCCGCTGGATATCTTCTATCCGCAGAAGATCCTACCGGCTACACCGAAGACACCCTTCTCATCCCCTCAAAGGATCCCACCGTGGACACGGCTGGAGAATTACTTAACCACGCCACTGAGCTCCCCCTCACCCCTCCAGAGGAGCCTACACTCGACATCTCCAGTTTGATGTTTGTCGAGACAACTTCCACCATCAAAAAGACAGAACAGAAAGGAGCATCCGAGCCATCAGTCATGCGTACCAGGTCCGCAGCCAAGCGGACCAAATATCTCCCCCAAGCATCATTAATGCTTAACATCCTCTCCTGGAATGTTCGAGGTCTGGCGAACAAACCCACCATGAGGCGCTTGTCAGTCTCAACAAAATTCATAAAATTGACATCCTGGTCATCCTTGAACCTAAAATCCCTCCTAAGAAACTCAAAACCATCCAGCTTCAGTTAGCCTTCAAAATCTCCATCGTCGGCAGACATGACATCTGGATTCTCTGTTCGAAGAACTCAATATTGGAGTCATCCAGGATTCGAGGCAGGCTCTCTCTTGTTGGATGGAACACCCTTTGATCCCTAAGCGTGCCCTCCTGTCCGCAGTCCACGGCAGTTGTGACATCGTCGATCGTAAACTTCTCTGGAACGATCTCATCGACATCCAACACAACCACATTAACCTCCCTTGGCTTTGTATCAGGGACTTTAACGCGATCACCTGCAGGGAAGAGAAGACTGGAGGCCGTCCTCCCCCCTCACGGCCGTGCAAGATTTTAACAACTTTTTTTTTAACGCCCACCTATCCCCGCTCCAGTACAACGGCAATGCTTTCACCTGGTGCAACATGCAGGAAGGCGATCGCAGGCAATACTCTCGTCTTGATAGGGCACTTACTAATGCCCTATAGAAGGGATCGGGGATCACCTCGAATCTTTTTCACCTCAATTCCATCGAATCAGACCACACCCCTCTCCTCGTCGAAGTCAAAAGCAAATCCATCCAGATCAAAAAAAATTCTGCTTCCTCGACTTCTGGAGCGAGCACCCATACTTCAAGCGCACTAATGAGGAAGCTTGGGCCCAAGCGGACTCCCCCGACCCGCTCATCAGAGTGGCCAACAAGCTCAAGGCTACAAGGCATGCCCTTTCTATATGGAGTAAACAGACATATGGGGACATTTTTTAGGCCTTTCGTGTCGCCGAGGATGATGTCACCTGGGCTAAAACTCTGTTCGCGATTGAGCGTTCGCCTGCGGCCAGGGCGGCCCTTAACCTCACCAAAGCTATTCTCAAATTTTGGCTGAAGGTCGAGACCAATTTTTGGAAACAAAAAAGCCAGGCTTAGATGGGACAGTGAGGGGGACAAAACTCGAGCTATTTTCATGCCTGCGTCGAAGGTCGTAGACAGAAATTAACCCTGCATCAAATAGTCGACGAATCAGGGAACATCATCAACGACCAACGGGGTATCCAAGGGGCTGCCGCTAAGTTCTACTCCAAGTTGTTTACCAAAGAAACGATCCACAGAGACAACTCCATCCTGATTGATATACCTCACCTCATCAACGACGACGACAACAACCAGCTGGAACTCATGCCCTCCGAGAGTGAGGTGAAAGACGCGGTGTGGGCACTTCACGAGCATAGTGCGCCAGGACCTAAAAATTTTTCGGGGGTATTTTTTTGTACCTGCTGGGATATCATCAAGTATGACATCCACGAAGCAGTCACGGTCTTCTTCCAGGGAGCAACCTACCCCAAAGCCATATCGAGCACCAACCTGATCCTTATCCCCAAAAAGATAACCCAGAGATATTTCAGGATTTTTGCCCTATTAGTCTTTGCACTTTCACCAACAAGATCATCTCCAAAATCATCGCCTCCCGCATGTCCGAAATTCTTCTCAAGATTATTTCAGAGGAGCAGAGTGGATTTGTCAAGGGTAGAAAGATCCAAGACAATATTATGCTGGCTCACGAGCTCATCACCTGCATGAAGTTCCCAAAGAGGGGTGGCAACATAGCTATCAAACTAGACATGGAGAAAGCGTAT